>JAEUWN010000527.1:0-24386 GCA_018524465.1 Podaxis pistillaris | reverse complement strand
ACCAGATCTGCGATTCCGTCACCAAAGGTAGACCATGTCCTCCTGGGCTTCCGTATGCAGGGCTTCCAAGCTTTCGTTATCAATTTTCAGCGACTCAATATCTAGCTTATGTCTTGATTCAGAATAATCTGTGACAGTAGCACGGATGGATTCGGTTTTACGGCATGATCGTCTCATAACACCTCTTTATTCCCGAAGAGGGCTAATACCAATGCATGATAATATCAGCAACAGATGCCTCTTGTAGAAAACTAGGGAGGATGAGACGGATAGGAAAGTCTATAGGGAAGTCTATAGGAATGGGCGTTAATAAGACGGCGGTCACGAAGATTGAGGCGTTGAAACCAACGTGGGGTGTTCAGCGTAGCATGAAGTTGTCCGTTGAAGACACTAATTTTATCCGGGACGGATTCCTTGGTATGGAAGCCTTGAAAAGCAGAGAAACGACGTGATTGGCCAGTCAACCTGTTCGAGCTGTCCGACGCGTAAGATGGTACGACTTGAGATAACTTGGCTAATTCAGAAGACAAGAAAGAACTCAAGCGGGTTTAGAGTTCTACTTGATTGGAGCCGCCAACCCACTTTGCGACATGATATTTTGACCTGGGCATTGCGCGCATGACTACATACCTGCGTCACACGGGTTAATAATACTACTAACGTTGTGAGGGAACTGCGGGTCCGAGGGTATATCATTTTATGTGGGTCACTGGCAATATGATAAAAAGGTACGTGATGGCGAAGTTTGCTGTGGGAAGTCGGTATTTTTTTTGAGCTCGGCAGTCGTGTGTGTAGCGGTTTCATAAAGCGCTGATGAGAGAAGATGAGATAGATTTGATAGGAGGTTGAGCGGTGTGGCAACGAGCAATAGCTTGTGATGCGTGGAGGCAAGTGCGTGGGTTTTTGTGTACGGGCTCTTGCGAAGGTCGGCTCTGAGAAAGGTTGATATCAGGCGGGCGGGTTCTTCCGAGCCCATATGGATCCGTATAATGTATTGCATATAAAGCGTGGGTAAGTGAGTTTTTCCTGAAACACAAATTATTGCAGTTTTAGTCGTGGTAAATCTTGGGTTTAAAGCGGTGGGCGAATCAGAAGATCTGCAAGATTACCACTATTGGTTTTGTGGAGGACGCCGTTGTTTGCCTACTGTTCCGCTCCACTTTCCCTGCATGCCCGTATGGAAGATGGAGCTCGTAAGATGGGTCAGTTTTTGAATGAGGAGAAACGAAGTGTGGGCCTTCACGGCTGCGGCGGTGGTGGATCGTCATCGATTCATCGCAGAATCGTCGTCATCATCCTGCGATCATCTTCATGCAAAAATAAGTACAGGTTTGTAAGTATGTAGATGCTAGAAGGAGTGCTAGCGACGTAAGCTGGGGAAAATTTACTTGACACCTGAAGCTCGTAATGGGGTTATGTTATCTGATTTTACCGAAGTTTAGCAAGCTTTTTGGATTCGAGAGTTCACGACATAAGCAGGGTCAGCTGGGAAAGCTTGACTTCGGTAAAGATCAGATGTTTCAGATATCAAGGGTCACAAGGTGGATAGTGCGACCAACTGTAGATTCTGCCTTGAGAGACGAAGGCCCAGTCGAGGCCAGCGTAGTCCGTGAATGGATGCAAAACACACCGTTATTATTATAATCACAAGCAATCTTCAATGTTATTCTGGGTGAGCCATGTGCACCATGATTCCGAAATAGCGCAGAAGATGAAGGCTAGATGACACGTCGCCAGTCCATGGTTCCAGCTCCGTCTTGGGACCGAAGACATATCCTCTAGAAGCACCATTACGTGTGCCGGTAGAGGCGCGCAGAAGTCGATGGTTTTTGTGAGGTTTTGCCTCTTTGGTTTCGGTTTTCCCCGGTGAACTGGTCTCGTGCTCTCTTCCCAGAGGTCAATGTTCACGGCCCGGTAAGCACTTATCCGGATGCGTTGAAGACTTGAGGGTGCGGCGGTTGCTCACTGCATCATTGATGGAATTTTGAGCAAGATTTAATGAGTCCGAGATGCGAGAGGACTCGATTTTAGGGCTCATCATTCAGCAAGATTACAAGTTTGAACCGTAATTAAGGCTTCATTCCAGGACGCTTGGCAGTGTAATTGAGAAACTTTCACCGAGTGGCCGGCGGACCTCGATGAAAAGGCGCAGAAGCATTCAGCCGGCCAAAGCACAAGCATTCCTGTGGCGTTGTTGTTTGGGCTTTCGGGTGAGCAATGAGGCCTGAGGGACGAGGGCGAGTGTAGACATGACGATAGGTGATATCTGATGGTCTGTACTTGTGAGTTGTCGTTCCGAGTGATGTTGCGAGAGGTATAAGCAGATTTTCCTGTCAGTTCCGACGAGAGTAGTTGCCAATGGAGTTCAGTCTTGTGATCGAGCGATGGAGTTATAGCCTTGTAGTGGTTTATTTGGTTGATATCTAATAGGGATGTGGCGAGGCACGCCGAATTCGGCCTCGGTTACCCTTCATCTGGCCCACGATAACGTGGTCCCAAAGCCTAGAAATGAGGGGCGGAATGCAGGGCTTCCGAGCACTGCTCCAGTTTATTCACTAGGTTGCCGTACACGAGTCTTGCCATTGGGAAAGCTCGACGTCGTCCGGTGGTGGACAGAAAGGAAAGACGCAAGCCCGGGGGTCCGGCTCCACCGCGACCGAGAACATCACCTCGTATGACCTCCTAGTTTCCACATTCTGAATTTGGGACCCAAGCCAACACGACAACCGGGCGCCTTTTGTCAAGTGAGCGTAGAAAAACCGGGGCTATATTTTTAATATGACCACCTCCCCGTTGCCGAAACTGAGGTTCGATGCCTATCTTTGGTGACTTCCTCCCCAGGGAAGTTTACGCCATCAGCAAGATTTGGAGCACATCATTCGGGATCTTGTTATTGTGGCCGCTCGCACGTCGACGATTGAAGCAAACGGCAGAGACAAGGAAGATCAGAATGTGAAAAAGAGTGCCCTGTTTGATGACAAGACTTCTCTCAGCCTAGGAACGCTAGCGGCTGTGTCCACATGGCTGAGATTTCCCCGCTCCATGTCTTTTGTGATTGGTACTTAAACACCCGAGCCTCTGTTGGTCATATCACCGTTTCCCCCGTTGCTTGGCTGCCTCTCTGCCAAATTACTGAACTGGCTCCCCTGAGGCCTGCTACTACCTGATACCCTCCCAGCGATACCTGGTGAAGTCGCGGGCCCAAGATGGCGTTAAATTTAGCAGGTGTAAAATTTGACAACACCCTGGGGGCATTGCTTGTGGGAGGTTTGGCTGCAACAGCGTGAGTAGTTATCTCATATCTCGCTTGCCTTTCGTCTCACGATGAGCACTTTCACAGGCTTTATGGTGTGACTTGCGTGCAGACATACAATTATTTTCTCAGAGGATCCAAGGACACTATTTGGTTCAAATGGATGGTGAGAGCATCTCAAGCAACCCGTACGAACTCACCTGACGGATGTGGTATCTTGACTCTGCTGCTGGGGCATATAGATTGCTTTTCTTTGGTATGTGAGGAGGGTATGTAGTCGTGTTCATCTCATCACTCACTACTCCCAATAGGGCCCTCGATACGTTCGATGCTGTTCTCAACGGCCACTTCCTGTATTTCTACATGGTGACAAACTATCTCAAACCCACTGCTCTGTTTGCAGTGGTGTGGAGTGTTATCGTGAGTTTGTCCGGCCGAGTATATCAAATTTGCTTGCTCACGCTTTGACCCTCAGACCCATGTCGCAGCCACTGTAAGTTCCAAGTACACCGGTTCAAGTGTTGTTGAAGCTTAACTATGAACAAGTCCGTCTCCAACTTCATCATTCGGACTATGTTCGCTCATCGCGTCTGGTTATGTGAGTGTACCTTCACCAATGGGGCTCCTCCAAGTCGCTGATATAATGCTGGGTAGTGAGCGAAAAGAATATGTGGCTTACTGGGCTTATTGTGAGTTCCTCATCTTGCTTCCTTGACACCCTACTGAGCCTAATCTAGATGGGCGTATCAACAACTGATCTAGGTCTGTTTCTATTCCGTCGCCACATGAAAATATCACAACTCATGTAATCCATACATGCAGCTGTCGGCCTCGGTAAGTGGGAATAAGA
The DNA here is from genome assembly GCA_018524465.1 of Podaxis pistillaris. Classification (NCBI taxonomy): domain Eukaryota; kingdom Fungi; phylum Basidiomycota; class Agaricomycetes; order Agaricales; family Agaricaceae; genus Podaxis; species Podaxis pistillaris. The sequence goes on along the minus strand of JAEUWN010000527.1, from coordinate 20,283 downwards.
ATACTGCACATCACCGAGCTTACCGACGCTGCATTCGATTGAAGTCATCACGGTGAAGGCGTTTCAAAATACCAATTTCATGGATCTCCAGGCGTTGTCGGTATGTCTGACAGGAAAACTTTTTTCGCCAGCCGGGCGCTGATAAATCGCTTCTAGTCCTTGTTCTATGTCAGCTTCGCGGCTGGGACAGGATCCGATCTTCTCGTCGCTCTTTCACTATGCTACTATCTTTGGAAATCTCGAACGGGGTTCCAACGAACCGATTCACTTATTCGGTCCCTTTTGGCTTATACAGTCAATACTGGTCTTCTCGTTGCGTAGGTTTCCGTTCGCAATCCCTACGTCTTGATTGTTCACCAGGCCTCGGAATAGTATCGATGCAGCTGCTGGCATGATCACCTACGCTGTAATGCCCCATAACTTTATCTTCCTTGGTAAGTTGTCTTTCGGCACCCCTATGTAACGCATGTAGTGCAGAAACTCATGCATCGACCAGGGTTTTACTTGTTGCTCAGTAAACGTAAGCCGACCTTATGCTTTCTCCAACCATCGAGCCCCTGACCACGGTCATCCTTCTCACAGTCTATCTCAACTCGTACCTTGCTGCGTGAGCCATCCTTGTGGTCGTCATAACACGGGTCTAGTGTTGATCTTGCTTTTGATACATAGCCTCAACGCACGCGAAGGCCTACGTAAAAGTATGGACGAGCCGGTCTCCATCCACCTATCTCAACTCTCCGCCAACAACTCAAGGAGATATCACGATCCCGAGTTTGCACGGCCAAGCCAGAGTGTTCAACCCGAGAAGGTGCGTTTAAGATAGCTCCCCATACGTAATGTTAGCCAAATCAATTGACGAATTTCCTGGATACAGAGTCGATCTGAACACTTGGGCATTTCTATCTCCACCCTCGTTGACACGAAAGTGGACCATGAGACAAGTGGTAGGGCGGTCTGATGTCAGGCTCACCTCATTTCACTTTTCCTTGGACCATGTAGTCGATGCTATCTGTCTGTTTTTCCAACGTCGCATTTCATCATACCTCACCAAGCTCGTATCAGTATCATTGATGTGTCTATAGATCTTCAGCTTTTGGTGCCTATACCGCTAGCATACTAAGGCCCTGCACCTCCTCTCCTTTATTCACGCTCATTCATTCAAACTCGCTTTCTCATCTTGGTGTACATTATTGGTGGAATTTCAACTACGCTACCAGTTTCAGAGGTTTCAGTAGCAAAAATATCTCTGTTTCTTTTTGTTCGGATAGTATCCATGATTCCGCAATGCGTTCTGGAATTGATATAGATTTGTTGCGTCGCAAGGAATAGTCTGGAAGTTGCACTCTCCGGATGCGGTGGAAGTGGACTATAATTAGCGCGGGTACGCCTTGAGGGCAGGTCCTTCCTTGCCCCTAAAGCCCAAATGCCAGCCAGCACCTGCCTTGAACCAGTTCCACTATCTCATCCCACTATTCCATTCATGCCCCTTCATGTCGTTGCCTCATCACCACAAGCTCTCGGTAACCAAACCCTCCCTCGTCGCCAGTGCATGGTCCTATATACATAGTCTGATCGGATCCCGCTTCACCCACGCACTGTGCTATCTCGCGTGCACCTGCTTCGAGCCAGCTTGTCGTGCAGATCATTCAGTGCATCAGTGTCATGGGATATCCAGAGGCAAAACGCCTCGAGGTAGTGCTTTTACTTTTATCCTTTTACTGCCTATCCGCCAAATCCCTATCGCTACCAGTGCATAGTTTTATGCATACAGTCTAATCGGCCATTCTTCCAATCCATGATATGCCCCTCATACTGCTCGCGCGTTTGAGTTGGTGCGCCATGGAACCGCCGGAGTAATCCGCTGGATGTCCCTTTAGATGTCCATTTTTTGGATGTCTAAAGCTACTTTCTCGACCTGACTTATCGTCGGTCGGGGCCATTCCGTCATTGAACTATATCATCGGTATAGTTTTTTGGCGACATCAAACTCGAGGGATAAGTATTCTCTCAAGTTCGAGTCTGGTGTAAACATACATCAGATTCACAATATATGGCTTAGATTTCACTCGGTATGCGAGGGGTTTTGGTGCGAGTAGTGACTTTTTGGCAGCCCTACCACAGATGTGTATTTTGGCTCCTCGCCTGCTAGTGCTTAAACGACTGGTTATTAGACGATTGGTGTCAGCTGCTCCTGACATTAGGCACATCCTCCTCTCGGTGTGGTATTTTGTAGACGCGAGTATACCATTCGGGTTTTGGCACCCTCTGGGAGGATGATTGATCTCTAAAACTGGGTTCCTATAATATGCGCAGGTGCTCGTTGGGATAATGCTTGGCATGTCTTCGGACATATACTTCTCTTGTATAGATTATACCAATGATGATAGATCTTATCTATTCGTCGTGTAGAGTCGAGGTCTCGTCGATGATACGTGACTTTCGTCTTTGGCCGGAGGCGAATTTGCTTCCGTCATAGAAGTGGACTATAATTAGCGCGGGTACGCCTTGAGGGCAGGTCTTTCCTTGCCCTAAAGCCTGAATGCCAGCCGGCATCCTCCCTTAAACCAGTTCCATTATCCCGTCCCACCATCTCATCCATACCTTCCCATGTCGTTACCTCATCACAAGCTCTTGGTAACCAAATCCTCTTTCGTCGCCAGTGCGTAGTCCGGTGTACATAATCCGATCTGATCCTGCTTCATCCACGCACTGTGCTATCTTGCCGATCTTGCGCGCACCTACTTCAAACTGGCTTATCGTGCAGATCATTCAATATGTCAATGTCATAGGATTTGCAGAGGCGAAACACCTCGAGGTAGTGCTTCTTTTCTCCCTTTCTTGCCTATCCGCCAAATCCCTATCGCTACCAGTGCATACTCTTATGCATACAGTCTAATCGGCTACCCCGCTCCTCCATGCTCTGCGCTTTCCCAAGCTGCGTATGTGGTTTTGAGCTTGCACACCATGGAATCTACAATCAATGGAATGATATCCGTTGGTTGTGTCTTTAGGTGTTCATTTTTTTGGACGTCTAAAACGCTACTTCTATGACTAGACTTACCGTCAGTCGTGGTTGCTCGCTGTCATTGAACTATGCCGTCGGTATGGCTTCTTTGACAATAGCAGACTTGAGGGACAAAGTTCTCTTAAGTTGGAACCTAGTGGAAAGTTCCACAGGCTTCCTAATTGGCCTAGATTTCACTCGGTACGCGAGGGGTTTTGGTGTGAATAGGAACTTTTTGCCAACCCAAGTTGCAATTGTGTTTGGCTCCTTTGCCTTCTGTTTGCTTCATTGTTTTTGTGTGATTATTAGATGGTGGACGCAAGTATATCATTCTGGGTTTTGGTACCTTCTGGGAGGGTGAGCAATCTCTATAATACGCGCAGGTGCTCCTCGGGATAATGTTTGGCTCTGTTTAAATATATACTTCTCTTGGATAGAGTAGACCAATGATAATGATGATAGATATCTATTTGTTGCACACAGTCGAGGTCTCGTCAATGGATATGTAACCTTCGTCTTTGGCCAGAGGCGAAGTTGGAACTTCTATCATTCGGGCGAAGAAGGGTCTAATAGCACAGAGATATGAAATAGTTTGATTCAATATCTAATAGACAACAAGGCTCCGATTATCAAGTAAAGCACTTTAGTTTCAAACTGCACAGTGAGAATGCTTCTAAGCGGTTGTGTAGCGGCCACAGTGGCACATATCCGAATAGATGCGACCTTCCCACTCACTCAACTGTATTCGCCGGTTCTAGGAGCGGAGAATAGCAGGAGAAAGCAGTCGGAGGAGAGTGAGAAGGAAGCACAAGAATTGCGGCGAGCACATGGTGCAATCCATTAATGAATGGAAATGGCCAGTCGCGGTTCTCGGCGGCGTCCCGTACGCCTGTGGCACGGCTTAACACGAGGCGTTGTCGGTTGGTATGCGATAATATACCAATTCGTCAGTCACACGAAAAATGATATATTCTAAGACTCCAATAAGGTTGAAACAACAGTGAATATTCCCAGGCAATCAGAAAGCGCACGCGCGAGACACGTTTTATGAATGATCAATTCTCGAAACATGAACCCCCAATGGACTCAAAATCACCCTCGTTTCTTAACTGGTGTCTTCTGGAACGAAACGGTATCCTGACCTTCTTAATCAAAGCTGTTGGTGCCGAAGCGTGATCACGTAAAACCGTGACTTTCCTTTTCCTTCTGCAGGTGGAGTCTGGCCGGCCTAGGGTGCCGTTTTTGTGTCATTCGGGTGTGGCATAGCTGCCGACAGTTGGGGTTATGAGGAGGCATGTTGGTGCTAGTAATACGATATTAAGCATCATTTGGTCTTTTCCTACCGCCTGTTCTTCTCCCCCGCCCCCATCGCCGCTGCTGGTACTGTGGAGCACGCTGGAGGCTGACCACGCGCAACAGCCTTCGTCATAATTCCACTTTCAGCACTTATCTTCCGTTCCCTTCGCTAATCGGGTACTTGGTACTCAGAACCTCCCGTTCTTCCCGCATTCCTCCTCTGGGTTCTTTTGCGGCACATTCACCTCATAAGGGTGGTCATTCTATAGCAAAAACTTTCTCCACCCCCACACTCCGATCGCTTTCATTAGACCTCGACTGCGTCCCTCCCCACATCCGGGTCACCTCCGATTGTCGATCATTAGGTGCCCTATCGACTATATACAGACACATACATCCAGCGCAGCAGTCTCGGGAAGATGCATCCCCCGCATTCATTTGCGCTTATCGTGACACTACTCGGAGTTTCGTCTTTCTCTTCCGCATCGCCTGCCTCCTCCGCATCGCCCTCATCTTCGTCTTTGGCATCGGCCACTTATGATATCACCGTCCTTGCAAGCACACACCGCGATTATCGTTTACCTTCCGACAATGATTCCATTATATTTCCTAATGCCGACTTTGAGGCTGGGTGCAGCTTCGTAGTTCGTGGTCGGACATATGATATCTGCCCCTTGGCTTCCGTCGATAAGGTCGCCAAGGGACGAGTTGACAAGGAAAGGTTCGGGACAAAGGGTAAGGCGAAGGCAAGGGAGGAATGGAAGGAGGGGACATATAGGGTGACGTTGGATGGTACGAAAGGATCGGGGTCCGAGTCGGTGAGTTTTGAATGATTGGGTTTCTGGAACTGTCTCTCGCGGTGATCGCTTTGGCCCTGGAGTGTCAGATGAATGATCACCATCGTATCGGACGTTCGGCGAGCTCGTATGGGCCCGAATCAGGGGTAGTAGCGCTGCAGGGACGCTGTCCAGGGTGGATGATACCTTTCTTGCTCACCCAGTGCCTGTCGTATTTGTCTTGTTTGGGATACTTACGAAAAGCCCTTCTGCTTGTCGTTTAGTGCCCGGATGGAACTTGGGTATGTCTGGCTGGTAGGTTTCTTGGATATATGCGTTGTCTGGACAGGAGTTGACGACAATCTTTGGGGTGACAGAACGTGATGGCTCACGGACGACGGCGACGTCAATTGCGCGGAGTTTGGAAGACGGATCATCAGTGATCTATGCACAGAACTTTGCTCGCGATGGACGAACGTTCGATCTTTGGCTAGCAAGTGGGAAGACAGGTGTACGGATGGTTATGGTGTGTAGTGACGAAGAAGGGTTGGAGTATGAGGACGATTTGGATGGGTTGCATGTGCTGAGATGGCGTACTCGACATGCCTGTCCTTTGGGATCCTACGAGCGTGTAATGATCGAAGCGGAGAGTGACCAAGCACCTAGTGGCGAGGAAGATGTAGAATCACCTGAAGGAGACCTGAGGGACGATAGCCTTCCTGTGGGTGGTGCATCGCGGCAATTGATAGGGGTCGTCGTCCTGTTGGTGGGGTAAGTGCACGGTTTACTTGCGGCCTGGACACCAGCCCAGCTAACTGCTCACCCTCAGATGCGTACTCATCATTTCGTCAATCCTTATCTCCTCTCCTCAAGCACGTCAATACACCCTCGCTCATCTCCAGTCCGCTGGATACGCCATTTTACCCCTCCTTGGAAATCTCAAACAACTCACTAAACCAGTTTCCAAACACTTCCCGCAATTTAGGGTAGGAGAAAGCAGACTTGTACGATGGGCGCAGGAGGACATGACGCTGAATGGAGATGAGGATTTCATGGTCAACGGGTCAGGCGCCGAACATGGGTGGAGTGATTTGGGCGAATACGTCCCGTTGAAGGCCAGCCCTGCGAATTCAGTATTTGGGCGTGGTATTGGGGCAAGTCCTCGTGTGAGTGCGCGTTGGAGTTATTCGACATATGGGAGTGTGCCGTTTGAGGGATTGGACGTGGATGAGAGCGAGGTAGATATGGGACCTGCACCTGAGGGTGGTGTGAGGAGGTTTATTAGGACTGCGTCCGAGACTGCGACGATGAGAGTCAAGGGTCTGTTGCGGCGATGAACATTGATGAAATAATGGATATTGGATTTTGTGAACAAATACATGGTATTTTGGTAATCGTAATAGTGTAGAGTATCTTACTTCTGTTCGGCTTCGTACTGATATGTTCCTTCTTTATTGGATGGTTGTTTATGTGGTTGCATACGACTCCAAGTGCCTGCTCTCTCGAGGTGAAAAAAGATCTGCACATTCCGGCTCTATCCTGGTGTCTAGGTTGTGCTAGGGCTCCAGGCTTGTTTCCGTGGTATCGACGTGGGATTGAATGAAGAACCTCTTCGACGCGGTAAGTCATGTGGAAGGAAAATACAACATGGATTAAAATGCTAGGGAGTTGACGGAACACAGTGAGTGTCAGAATATCTAATCGATGCAACGTGCTCAATTAGAGTCACGGGGCATGTTCAGGTGACATCAATGGACGCGTTCGTCCGTCGCGTCTACGATACGCTCCTCCAATGGCTCCAAGCTCTCAAAAGTCCACTCAGAAGAAACCACAAAAGACGAAGCCTGCAGTCGTTAAGCTAGCCACGACAAGCTTGAGCCAACCACTATCGACCTCCCAAAAACGGTTCAACCCTCTCACAGCTGTACGTCTCAAATCGTTTTGTGATCTCGAGGCAGGCTGAGGCTTTGCTCTGTTCTTCAGTATAATCTACAGCCTCCCTCTGCATCACAGGTACCTCCCTCACAAGAACCTCCAGCCAAGAGACACAAAGGGAAAGAAAAAGCTATTGAAATTTCGGATGATGATTTCGAGGAGGAACAAGTTCACGGTGCGTTCCGTCCGGTTTGTAGTCTTTCTTATGCTTATGATTTCAAAATCACAGATGATAGACTATGGGTGGACATATATGAACCAACCACCGAGGCAAGTCCATCCGTGGTTCTCCTTTTGCGCAAAATTCATTCTTCGATATAGGCTGATCTTGCTGTCCATGTGCGGAAAGTTGAGGATGTGCGACGGTGGTTCATGGAAGCTTTTGAAGGTGGACCTTCGGGGAAGCTGCAACGATATAGGGTGCGTTCTGGTGTATATTCCTCCTCTACTCAATCTCATGCAGATATGAACAGAGGATCCTTGCCTTGACAGGTCCCTCAGGAACAGGAAAAACTGCAACTGTCAGAGTGCTTGCTCGTGAAATGGGCTTTGAGATTTTGGAATGGCGAAATGCCGTAGGGGAGGCTTTATCTTCTGTCTGGGGTGTGTGCGCGCCTTTCCCCTATCCTACAACGTCTGACACTAGGTCCGCAGACACCTCGTCCGGGTTTAACGAGGACTACGAGTCCACGTTCGCCAAGTTTGAAGCATTTCTCAATAGAGCCATAACCTGCCGTAGCATCTTCTCAGACTCGTCCCCCTCAACTCCTATCTCTCTATCATCCACTCCCACTCCTACTCAACGGAAAACCAGCCCCCACAACTCGTCGCCGAAACACGTAATCCTGCTAGAAGACCTGCCAAACATCCTACACCCCCAAACTCAAGCCCGATTCCATTCTTCTCTTCGTGCCTTCGTCGAGACAACGTCACAATCCGACTATCCTGTACCAATTGTGATCGTCATAAGTGATGCTACAGTGCGCGGTGAGACGCGGGACGAGTTGTTAACAAGTGGGGGTGGTGCTGGCGGGCATGCTTGGAGTCGAGAAAAGGGCGATATACTTGATATTCGGACTGTGTTACCTAGGGACTTGTTAGGGAGTCCCTATGTCCGACAAATCGCGTACATCATCCTCCTCACAATTCTCGTTATTGACATGCTCATGAATGTGTAGGTTCAACCCAGTCGCGCCAACTCTGATGAAGAAAGCCTTGACAGGACTTGTTGACCGACACTTCTCTCACACTAAAGCCGGAATCTCTTCATCTCAGTCTCGTCTGGTTGCGCCAACGAAAGAAACCATCGATATGATAGTCGAATCCGCCAATGGGGACATAAGAAGCGCGATTATGACACTCCAGTTCAGCTGTATAGCGGGCAGGAGAAAGAAGCGCGCTCCTGCGTCGACAGTGTTGATGGAGGCCACCACGAAGCGGGAATCGAGTTTAGCTCTATTCCATTTGCTTGGAAAAGTTCTGTATAACAAACGTAGGTCCTTTTTCTGATTCGTCGAACTGGTGAGCTAATTAGGAGTTGGTACGATTAGGCAAAGGCGATCCGCCAAGCGCGTCTGCGACGGCGAAGGATGTGAAAAGGGAGAAAGAGCTGGATGCAAGGATCAAAGACCCACCCAAGCTGCCGGCACACCTCAGGGAACACGAAAGGAAGGCGAGCCGAGTGGATGTTGATGTACGTTCATCCGTCTATTCCACGTTCTCCACTGAATTCGGTTATTCTTAGTCGCTATATGCGGACTCCCCGATCGACTCTTCGCTTTTCTCGCTTTACATCCATCAAAATTATACTCAATTTTGCGGGGACCTTGATGAATGTCAAGGTGTAATCGACTGGCTCAGCTGGGTCGACAGCAGTGGTGGTGAAATGGTCAGTGACCTTCTCTTTCCTTCCTTTCTTTGTAGTCGTTCATGTGGTGACATAACTTCATAACAGTGGTATCAAGCCAATCCTCATCGATTCCATCTCCTCACGCTTGGTACTCTACACTCCCTTCCCTCACCTGTCCCGCGCCGCTCTCAGAAGATCCTCAAACCGGAATACTTCGACTATATTGCTAAGGAGAAGGAAGCTTGGGAAGCCGTGAATGATACAAGGTATTGGATGACTGTGAACAGTGGTCTGGGCTCGGCTGAATCGTTAACTAACGTACGTCTCTTGGAATATTTTATTCGGGTATTACACGGAAGACAGAAAGCTAATGTACGTGCATGCTTTTGGTTAGGACACGTCGAGATGGAGTAAACTGGAAGTGGCATTGGAGCTAGGGGCAGTGTTAAGACTGAAGCAAGCGCACGAGGGAGGAAGTTTGAGGAATGAAGGGTTCCCGCCTTCACATTCACGATTCTCGAAACTCGTGTTCACGAACAACGGCGGACAGAAAGGGCAACAAGTGGATGAGGATGCAGTTGGCGATGAAGATCAGGTTCTCGTGGAGGATGAAATAGATATCGGGGTAGCCACGAAGCCTGGCAACGCAGGGGAAGATGGGGCGAGTGGTAACTGGCTGGAGAGCGACGACATTGAAGAGGTTTAATCGACCCTCTTCGTATCAATGCTGGCTATCGGGCTGCCAGCTCTTTTGACAATCACAACCGGTAAGTCGCCAATATCTCTCCCGCTATCCTGTAACATTTTGTTCAACAATTCTGAGAATGTTCGTTCAGCCCGTTTACCTCTCAGATACAGAAGAATAATATACGTGCCCAATCCTTTGATCTCCCACCCCTCTTCAAACCCGACCTCGCATCGTTCCAACACATCTCGACTGGAAGACAGGTACCCGACCAAGTAAGGCAACACCCTTGATTGTGAAATATTGTTCATCGTAACCTCTCTGATAGGCGGTGCCGACATTTGGGGGAAAGACATTAACCAAGTTATTACCATTGGAATCGTCTGGCTCCCGTCCATGTGTAGGATCCCGAGGTGCTGGAGGGGAAGGTATGGTGATAGATTAGATAACACGAAAGAGAGGTTGTGAAGGTGGAGGGAGGTGATGCCAGGGAAAGAGCGGAGGAGCAGGGTCATATCGGAGAAAGATTCGAAGAGGAGGGAGGCGAGGGTTAGGGAGTTTGGTGCGATCCAAGACCTGGCCGTATAAAACAATTGATTGAACGCGAGGCGGAGTGGTTCGCGGATTAGAGTAGGCTTTGGAGGTTTTCCTTGGTTTCCTCCTGTAATGGTGATCGACGTTGGACGGAGATATTTTAGGATATCTGAGAATAGGTTTTGCAGCGCGAAGCTGGATATATATACTGTCGGTTTCGCATCGGGAATCACGAATTTGATCTCTCGCGCGATTTGGTGGAAGCTACATATCGGAGAGGCGATCAAATTCGCGAAGGAACGTAGGTCCTCGGGAGTACATCTGATTGCGATATGGGAGAAGGTGAGGGAGCGGCTCGCGGGAATCCAGCTTTTGCACACGAGGCTGCAGGCGAGGAGGGTGGCTCTAGCTTGTCTGTTTGCTGATTCGTTGGTTGAGGTGGGGGAGAGGTTTGTAGGAGTGGCGCATTTGTGGATGATTAGGTCTGTGAGTTCTGGTGGGATGTATGGCACCATGGTTGCAATATGGATCACAGGGGTCTGAACTTGCGGGGAATGTGTACCCGGAACGGGGAATGGTATGGGATGGAAGTGTAGATTAGGTGGCGTCGACCCGCGCCTTGCTAGTAGTACGTCTGGAATCGGGATTAGACAGGTGGACCAAGCGTATAGACGGGCGAAAGAGGTGGAAGACTAAGAAACAGTGTAGGGTGTGTAGAGTGCGTGTCTAGTCTAGCCTTAAAGCGCCTACAACGTGTCGTCCTGCTGGTTCTAACTCGAACCTTTCTCATAAAATTTTTGAGCCCTGTAGTCGCGTGTGTAGCGTGGAAGACCTAAGTAGTTCTGATGCGCGCTCGGTCTGGTGGGTTCGGGTCAATGTTAGTGAAGCATCATCCAAAACTATGGACTTGGTATTTTGTTGGTATTATGGGGGGAAGACTAACGTCATTCGATTTGCGATCGCCACGGCCCCGGAGGAAGTAAACCCATGGATCATGATGCGGGTGTGATAGCGATGATACAGAGGTCAAGGTTAGATCCCGACTTTCGATTCTCGACGAATAGAAAGCTGTAAGAGTATCATGTACCTATATATGACCTAATAGAGTACACAAACGAACATGTGAGTGGACTCCTACAGAGATTAGTAGATTGTATTAAACAAGTTCCAAAAATAACAAGCAGGGTATAACAGAATGAAAGCTAGCTCGTTACCCCGTAAGCTCAGAGTTACGAATAAGGACCTCCGCCGCCTTTGAGCGTGGAGTGATCCTGCATGGGAACTTAACGGGATACCTAGAGATACGACTTAGCAACAGCACTCGCACATGTAGAGAACGTACGAGATCAATCCGTCTGTATACTCGGGCTTAAGTTTTATTTCGTTACCATCACCATCAAGCCCGGGTCTGATGTCATACACCGCTAACACATGTGCAATGATCGAAAACAGTGATTCGTCACTGAAGAAACGCCCGGGGCAGATTCTCCTTCCGTAACCGAAAGCGGCAGCGAATGGATCACGAACTGCTGGATCGATCGCGCCGCCTTTCAAGTAACGATCTGGGATGTATTCTTCAGGGTCCCTGAAAACTTGTGGATCGCGCAGGATGGCCCTGCAGACCCATGGGTTATATTGGCTATGACGATGTTTCAAGGAAATGCTGACGAACCAGGTGCTTCCAATGACTAGGGTTCCCTTGGGAATGTAATAGCCATTGTATTCATCGGCACTTGTAGAGGAATGGCCAAAACCTAACGCCCTGTGTGAACGAAGTGGCAAGAAAGCTTGGTATGACGTTACCTATGGGCGTAACGGGATGCCAACGCATAGTTTCTTTCACCATGGCATTAATGTAGGGTAACGAGGGGCGATCGTGAAACTCAGGAAGGCGGCCCTGAAGGACTGCGTCAAGTTCGGCTTGAGCTTTCTTTTGGACTTCCGGGTATAAACACATCGCGAGGAAGAACGTCTGTACTGCAGAGACGGTCTGGCAGGGCCATTATACGGGTCAGCAAGAATTGAGTGAATTATAGGAGAAGGCGTTTACAGTATCGGCCCCACCTACAATATAGATGAACCTTCGAAAGTTCGGGGCAGTTTGAAAAATGACTAACCAGCATAGGCCACAGCACATGTACCCCTAGCAATTGCTTCTTCTTCCATGCGATCAGGGTGTCCCTCTTCAGGTAAACTTTCGATTAGTTGGGTACAGATCGAGGGAATAGCATTTCCTTCTTTCTGTGAAGGCGGTAAGGCACGAGGACAATTGTAGTATAAATAACTCTCACCATCTGCTCTTTGACTAGCTCAAATGGCTCATTAGACACCTTATAGTTTAAAGCCCAATAATATTTAGCTTTGCGCTTCCAACCGGCACCCGGAAGCCAACTCGGGACGTATTTCATTATCGGAAACACATCGACAAGGAAGCGTCCCGGGGTTCCTGCTTCGACAATACCTTGGAGGGCCTCCTCAACGTTCTTGACGTATTTATCGTCCCAGTCTTTGACCGTAATACCGTACGCGACTTTCAAGATCGTTGTCGCAAACGTCCTGTGTCTTGCTGTTACTTCATGGGTTCGTAGTTCTGCATTGTTTTTACTTACAGGCGAATGATACTCATAAATTCATCAGGGGACTCAAGGAGATTTCGGAGGAAGGCGCGAGCACTGGAAGTCTGAATGGGCCTGTATCTGCTCACTACGTTCGAGTTGAAATGGTTGTGGAATGCACGGCGATGGCGACGCCACCATGAACCATAAGGCATCATCGCCATGTTGAAATCCCACCCCATGCTAGAAATGCAAGGTCTCAATTGAAGTCAATGTTCAATGCACGAATGGCTTACAGGTCAACGATCATAGGCATGGGTGGGCGATCAGAATAATTGTTCGAACGTTTCTCGAAAATGTCATATATCTTCTCCAGGCTTCCCAAGATCAAGAAGCCATGTCCCAGAACGTTGAGATAAATCATATCGCCTGTGGGTCAGCCGATGAGGCAATCTCAGGGTTCAGCAAGATAGCAGTAGCACTGACCGTACATCTGGAACCAATCGCTATACACAAGCCATGGTTTATGGAGAGGAAGGTCGAAAAGGTTCCCGATGATGGGGTATCCCTTCGGTCCAGGAGGCAATGGAAGGCGATTTGGGTTTGCTCTGCGTTCACGGACATACGTATCCAGCCACCGCACGACAATGAGACAACCAGCCGAGAGCATAAGAAGATGGGAAAATGAGTGCATGATGGACACCTAAGGGCACGGTGAAACGACTTCAAGGATTATATAGGTCCAATTTACTCGAGGCGGTCGTACATGATGCCCTTCCAGTACTTATCAATGTGGTGCCGTTTCATGAGAGCGATTTCCTTTGTTCCTGGTCAGGATTTTACTGCACATCAGTGAAGTCGACACGAAAAAGAGTAACAGTCTTAACAAGCGTCACGTACGAAGTGACCTTGGTGGTGATAGTTCATCCATTCACTTGACAGGAATAGGTAGCGATTGAATGGACGGGAGGTTGAGACGGTTCACAAGCAATCCGCATTTCTATGCATCCAGGTACAGTGAATAGCGCCACCAACTTGCTAGGAGTGAGATTGAATCCAAATAGAACGGGTGGTTCATTTTGCGGGGTGACGTTGACAATGGTGTTTGGTGCAAATGATGCTTTCAGATCTTGGATTCCCGTTCCCCCAAGTTTGTTACCCTAGGACATAGGCACTGTGCGAGGAGACAAGCTCTTCAAGAGTCAAGAGAACGATAGAAAACTTTGCCAGTATGGAGATGCTGTCGTAATAATTTACCATGTCAGTGGCAAAGACAATGCGAAGAATTCATCGTGTTCAGTTGATTCGGCGTACCCAGGCTACTGGGACAGCACCCGAACGAAGTGTCTCATGTCAAGATTGAGATTGGCAGAGCAGGAGGAATGTTGAATACCGATCAAGTACGCACGCTCACATCCGTTTCCACCTGGGCGTTTTTCAATAAATGGTATTCAAACCTTGAGTTCAGTAGGATCCCAGCTCCCTGGGCAAGCAATGCAGATTACAGTGGCGTCTTCCGGGCTTGGGCTTGACGGTAGCTTTTCTCGGCAGTTTCACTTGACTCGGCCTGGTCGTTGGTTATCCTCAAGAGAATATATTGTTCGTTCAGTAAATAGCACTTCTGGTTTCGGTGGAAACCAATTCATAAGTTGTGATGGGGGCATGCCTCCCATATTAAGTCCGTACAAACCGTGTAAGAACCATTAGTCACTCCAGTGCCAATGTACCAAACAGGAAGCACGGAACGACCCACACCAGCAAACTAGTCGAGGCGGCATGGAGTTTGCAGGAGGTTCGGCCGAATGTAGTTGGCGCTCGATGTTTGACAGTCATTCGAATTACGTTCAACAGAGTTGATCTAACTGGAAAGCGCCGAGGTCGCAACATCAGCAATTTTTGACATTCCCGTAACAACCACCTCCAGCACCTGGGCACGTCTCATGGAGATCTCCTTGTTTGACATTATTTCATCGGCGGACGGCGTCGAGTTTCCCTTTAGCAATACAGCTTGCGAGATTTGAGGACAAGCTCTTGCATCGGATCGGAGACCAAGGAAATGGTCGAAAAGGACGTGATATAGTCCAGCCGGCCAGATAATGCTTGGTTGGATCGGCGACAGCCTGGTTGAGAATAGGGACAGTCTGAACGGATGTAAACGAAGGAAGTGCTCAATACGTATGCATTCCTCGCGAGGCAGCATTTAGTACATTTGCTCGACATGGCGTCATGGATTGCTCATAACTCATACAGGTAAAGAATCTCATAGTCTGACGAGGAGAGCATCTGCTCACAAGAGAGTTTGCGGGTGCTTAAATTCACTCGAATTCATTTGTGCCTGGACTGACCATTCGCCACGCAATTTCATCACACTCAAACGTCTAGATACTCTCAATCTCGCACCACTCTCGTTGAAGTTCACAACCGAGAGTTAATCATCGAGGAGGGAAGGGAAGGACCATAACTTGCAACACACGGCATCAACGGACAAGGTGAACGGTGAAATGGGACAGACACAGAAACCTTCAATTGAGAGAACTCAGAGCGACAAACACGTTTCAACTTTTCGTTACGCAATTTATATTTCTAGAATTCTTGGTATGTACCAGTATTGTTTGAAACAAGACTCGAGGCCAATATGATATTAGGCGCTGGTACATTCGCAGTATTCGTAGTAGTCGTATTGGATACACTCCCTATCGACGTTCCTGGCCCCATTGGTGAGCCCCATTTTCCAGCGTAGGATAAGACTCGGACTGTAGTCCAGAAGAATGAATCGTACGTCAAAGACGTAGAACTGAAGTTCAACATATCCTTCGCCATCAGTGATGTCATATTCCTATGGCCCGAGGGAGGTTTCTCGGTCTTGGAGGCGGACGCTGGGTTAGCGTAGCAGAAATTGGACTGGGACTGGGACTGGGCCTCTCAGCGGTGAATGGCAATGTCATTGGAAGCTGAGCGGGTTGTTGTGGTAGAGAGGAAATGGATGTGTTGCTCGCTAGCGGAGAGGTGGAGACAACAGCAACCTGGGCAGAAGGATTGAATACTATGGAGCTGTCGGCAGCCGTATGTCCATTCTGCGAAAGGATGTGAGTTGAGGATTGTGCGTCGGCGTTTGGACAAGTGTATTCGGGTTTGTGACGTCCAAGAGGAATCAGCCTCAGTTGGCGTAAGCAGGACTGAAGACGGTCGACATGTTCTGCGAGTCGAGCGAAGTCTGAAATGGAGGCGCTGTAGGTGCTGGTGCCCCTATAACAAGGCTCTCCTTTCCCGAACTGTTTTATTGGCTCAAACCGCCCGGAACGGTGTCCAAAGTAGAAGATCAGCTTAAGGAGTTGAGCCATGATTTATATGACGGATTAGAAAACTTGGATGATGACGAGGAGCCAAAAGTGTCGCTGGGTAGCAGCCAGGAAAGTGGTTGACGTTGAGTACGGCTTTGGCCCTCGTTGATGCGAGTGGTGGAAGTAGGGATTTTCCACTTCGTCAAGATTCTGTCTGTGATGTACGTAACAGGTATGTAGCACCCCAAGGTTAGTGCTGAGCGCTCAGCGTTGATGTAAATTCAAAGATCAAAGCAAACCACATACCCAACCGTGCTCAACCTTCAACCTTCAATCGTACATACCGCCTCCGCCTCCGCAACCGCCTTGAGGGCTAGATAGCACGAGGCACCTCAGTCTCGTCTAGTTGCACCGACGAAAGAAACCGTTGATACGATCGTCGAATCTGTCAATTGGGAGATAAGAAGTGCGATCGTGACACTCCAGTTCAGCTGTATAGCCAGCAAGAGAAAAAACGCGTTTCCGCGTCGACAACGCTGATGGAGGCCACCACGAAGCGGGGGTCGAGCTTGGCTCTATTCCATTTGGGCAAACGTATGTCTTTCCTGACGAGTTGATTGGGAGCAAATTCCGGTTTTTTGGACAATTAGGGAAAGGCAATCCGCCGAATGTGTATTTTACGGCGAAGGAAATGTGAGGTCTAGGCCTGAAGGATCGTGACCTCTGATGAGGATATTATGGGCGTGGATGTATCATGTGGGAGGCTCTGAAGCGGCTGGGTAGCGAAATGATGTAGTGACATATATGGTATACCTGCGAAGAATGGGCGGTGCTGATATGTATGAATGTGGCTGGGCCAGGTGAGATGATAGAATATGTGTGTGTTGCGGTGCGTGGAGGTGTTGATACGGTGAATGGAAAGTTGGCATATGCTAGAAGTGCGAGCCTGGACCAGGAGTCAAAAAGCAGCATGGCAGCACAGGCGTAGAGGACAGCAAGTGTCCGGGGTGAGAGGCCCCGCCAAGCTAACGTGATTGACAGAGAAGGACTTGAAAGAACTTTGACACCGAGCGCTAATCGATAATCTGATGCCTCGAGGCCAACACACATGTCAACCCATATATTAACCCTGGCTATTCCTACCCTTCCCACTTCTATCCTGTTTGTTCATTGACCACCTTTGATCGTACATCCTTCCCCCGCTTATCAGTTTACAATGCCCTTTTTTTCGAAATTCTCCAAAACAGGAAAGCAAGATACGTCGGCCCAACCTGCAGGAAATCCGGAGCGTCACAGCTTCTCTGCACTCATTACAAGAGCCACAGCTCTTGGGACTCTTGTAGCTCCTGTCCTTCCAAGAGTCGGAACACCTCCCGCATCTGCGACCACACCAGTTCTCTCAAGATCCGAAACCCCTTCTCGTCCTCCCGAGACCCCTCAGGATCTCCCAGTAGCTCACGGCGCTTCTGCCCCCGTTCCAGGGGCTTCTCACGATCTCCCAACGCCCCCAAACCCAATCCCCCCTGCGCATGCGACCCCTCCAGCATTCCCAAGTGACCGAACCCCAGCACCGCCCGCCGGTAACGAGTATGAAGCCGCCGTCTGGGTTCCGACCGCGCCGCAAGACCAGCCAACACAGATTGAGAAAGCGAAAGCAGTGGGCAGCACTGTCCTTCATGGATTGGCGGTCATAGCAGCAGGACTCAAGGATTGTTCAGATCTCTTCCCACCCCTAAAAGCTGCTGCCGCCGCGTTCTTAACACTTCACAAGATCGTCGATGTGCGTAGGCCACTTCCATTGTATTCACATTGTTGACCTCCGATCGGCAGGGTGTATCCACGAACAAGGAGGAGCTAAAAGAATTCGAGGCAAGATCGAATGCTATCCTATCATTGGCCCAAAGGTACAAAAAAGAAGGAGGATTGGGTGTGTTTGGAGAAAGAGTCCAATGTTTCTCCACGTGTGTATTGGCCTCCCTTTCTTGCTCTTGCTTTCTTACCTTATATCTTTTGGCGGTCTCACAGAGCTATCGTGCGCTTGATTGATGCTATCCAGCACTTGCAAGATCGACCATTGGCGGTCCGCACTGCCGAGGTCTCGAACGATGTCGGGATGATACAAAGGACGCTGAGGAGCCTCAACAGCGCTTGCGACCTCTTCCTGGTAGGCATTCAAACCGCGGATCATGCTCCTGCATGCATGGTGCTCATCGCGTTCCACAGATCGATATGCAACTCCACACCAATACAACCGTGCAACATACCAATACAACCGTACAGCATATGTCAGAAGTAAGTGATTCTGAGCCTAAGAAAACGCTTTCGGCCTCATATATTCCATCGACAGATGCTGAAATCCGGTAGGCTGCTCCTCAAGAATGACAACTTGGGATTCTCACATCATTACAGGTCTGATTGGCAAGCTTCGTTCCAAGGGCGCTTCATATAAAACCCGGCACTCCACCTATGGTGACTCCACGGGATGCATGGCCGGTACACGCGTCAATGTCCTCAAAGAGTTGGAAGCCCAGGCTTCTGACGAGCAAGGCGTTAAGGTGCATTGGCTTGCAGGAATGGCAGGCATAGGAAAGTCGACGATTGCGCAGTCGCTGTGCGAGCGCTTGGACGAAAAGCAAACGCTTGGGGCGAGTTTCTTTTGCTCTCGAGCTTCAGAGAAAACCAAGAATGCGAGCCGCATCATCCCGGGTATCGCATACGGCCTTGCCAAGGGTTCACCTACTGTCACTGCGGAGCTCGCGAAAGTCCTGGAGGAGGACCCGGATTTAGTGGAGTCGAACAACATGCAAGAGCAATTCAAAAAACTCGTTGTTGACCCAGTGCGGAAAGCCGTCAATGGCCGGGTTGGGATTTACAAGGTTGTCGTCATCGATGCTCTCGACGAATGCACAAAACCCGACCTCGTTAATCGCCTCATCCGGGTGATTCTCAGTTCCGCTTCAGACCTTCCCCTCAAGTTCTTCCTCGTCAGTAGAGCCGATCATTCTATTACTACCGCCTTCACTTCGTCGAACGGTTCCCACAACACTTTCTTGCTTCACGAGGTCGAGAAAAGCATAGTGGAGAGCGACATCCGGATGTACGTGAAGGCATCACTGGACGATATCAAGAAGAACTGTGATCCTGACAAGGAGGATGGGTGGCCTCCCGATAGCGAATTGTCTCAAATTGTCAAGGACTCTGGGAAACTTTTTGTCTACGCAGCTACGGCAGTACGCTATATTCGAGCCGGCCAGGGCAATTACAAACGGCGTCTCACGTTGTTGACCAAACCCACAAGGAGTCAGTGGCAAACTTTGACCCTCGATGAGCTGTACGGAGGTATTGTCACCCAAGCTTGTGACGATCGAGAAGAAGAAGAACTGTCGCAGATGGAGACCCTCGTCTCGTTCGTCGTATTCCTACAACAGCCGTTATCACTCAAGGCCATTTCCGCGTTGTCTAAGATACCAGAGGCGAAGACACACTTAACGCTATTCAGCTCTGTCATTCACATTCCTGCCGAAGAAAGCGCACCCATCTCCGCATTTCATGCATCCTTCCCTGAATTCCTTATAGATCCCAAACGCTGCCCACCAAAACGTTTCTCCCCATTCACCCCTCTCCTCCCCGGCCATGGACATGCAGAACTTGCACGCAAATGCCTCGAGCTCATGAACGGGTCACTCAAGTATAACATCTGTGAGGTCCCTGAAGAATTGACCGTCTCGCGTATGGACAGAACCAACCGACCCGAGGATGCCAACAAAATCCCCGAAGCACTCAAATACGCGTGCATTTACTGGGCCACCCATTTAAGTGGGGCCATGGAATCAAGCACGTCGACCTTCACATCCGTTATTGATGCTCTGGGCAACTTCCTGAAAACGCACCTCTTGCATTGGATGGAGTGTCTGAGTATTGTTGGTGAACTGAGGACGGGGGTTAAGTCGCTTCTCAGTGCAAGCGCCGCTCTCTCAGTAAGTCTTAATCATGAGAAAGCAAGTCCACGTGCTGATGTGTCATGGCAGCGCATCCAGGCCGCAGGTGAGGATCTGCGACCGCTCGTTGATGATGCCTGTCGATTTCTGCGGATGAATTTCGAGGGTATTGAGCAGCATTGTTTCGAGGTTTACCAGTCAGCGTTCACATGGATTCCCAAGAAGTGTCTGATGCGTCAAGTTTATGGTGCACAAGTGAAGGGGCCACGAAGTTTTGTAATGGGTCTACCCAACTCCTGGGGACCGATGGAACACTGCATGGGTGGAGGTTCGGCCATCTATTCTGTCGCTTTCTCGCCCGACGGCACGCGAGTTGCCTCCGGATCGAAAGATCGGACGGTGAGGATTTGGAATGTGGGGACAGGCTCAG
>JAEUWN010000522.1:0-69050 GCA_018524465.1 Podaxis pistillaris | reverse complement strand
CATGGTGGGGTGTTGCCAAGGCAACCCCAAGGCCAACCCCCCCATCCCACCCACTTCCAAGGGTGCTCCTTGCCCTCACTCTCCTTGGTGCCTCAACTGCACTGATGTCCATTCCTCCAATGACTGCTGGTGACATTGCTTTGACTGTGATTGGATTTGCAGGAGATACCAATGTGATGCCAATGCCACTGCAGCCAAGAACACTGCTGCCTCTCGAGGTGGTGGCTGTAAGGGTTAACTCATAATTGTAGTGGGCATGTCACTTCTTCTCTATGGACTCTATTCATTTCCATACATATGTGATCTACTTTGAACTTTTTCATTCATGTTGACCAGGGCACCTGTTCTCTTTTCTTCTTTTTCTCTTTCTCTATAAATTGATTGGGACTGCTATCATGCACCCTTTTGTTATAGATAGAAATATTTGTGGCAATAAACTCAGATTTAAAAAAAAAAAAAAAGAATACTTCTGATCCCCCTGATGAATCAATGCAAGACAAATGCAATGGCACCTGAAACTGCAAGAATATGACTTCACTTTAAAACACATACCAGGGAAAACAAACACCAAGGCTGATATCCTGTCACAAATCATGCACTTCAATGAAATAGAAGAAGATGGAGAAGTCACAATCCTCAAGGATGCACTATTCCAACAATGAGTACATCAAGAAGAAATAATCACAGAAGAGGTCATCCTAGGGAGAGGGTTATTTGAAGTCAAAGGAGATGAAGAAATACTGAAAGACATCAAGGCAGGCAGAAAGGAGACAATAATCAACAAATGGCTGAAGGAAGAGCCTGAAAAGACATGGGAATGAGGAGGAATCACATATCAAGATGGCAAAATCTATGTGCTGAACCACAAAGACCTACAGAGCAAAATCCTGAAGGGGTACCATGACCCACCCAATGCCAGCCATCCAGGATCCCACAGAATGATGGAGCTCATTAAGCAAACATACTACTGACCAGCAATGAAAGCTGATGTCAAGAACTATGTGCAGGGATGTGACAGCTGTCAGAGGAACAAGGCAATACAACAAAAGAAAGCAGCTCCACTCCACCCCCTTGAAACTCCAGAAGAACTATGGCATGAAATCAGCATCAACATGATCAGACCACTCCCAGAATCAAATGGAGTAGACATGATTTTAGTCATCATGGACAGGTTCACCAAGATGATTTGACTGATCACAACAAACAGCAACCTCAACTCCATGGGACTAGCAAAGATATACCAAGATTACATCTGGAAACTCTACAGCATTCCATGGAAGATTATCAGTGACAGAGGACCACAATTTGCATCAGCATTCATGAAGAACTTATGCAATGCAATAGGAACCAAGCAAGGACTGTTAACAGCCTACCACCCCCAGACAGATGGGCAGACAGAATGAATCAATCAGGAAGTTGAAACCTTCCTACAAGCATATGTCAACTACACCCAAGATGACTGGGCAGACTGGCTATTGACAGCTGAGTTCCAATACAATGACAAGATGCACAGCAGCACAGGAGAAACCCCATTCTTCCTAAACTACAGATGACACCCTTGGAAAGGGAATATCACTGCAGAATCACCAATGCTGTCAATCACAGAACTCATCAAGAAACTCACAGCATGCCAAGCTCAAGCCAAGGAGCTGTTAGAAAGCAAGAGGCAGTCCATGACAAAGCACTATGACAAAAGAAGAGCAGTAGGAAGGGATTACAAAGAAGGGAGCTGGGTATGGCTCAAAGGGACCAACATAATGATGAACAGGCCAACAAAGAAACTTGATCACAAACAATATGGACCCTTCAAGATACTCAAGAAAGTAGGACCAGGGGCATACCAACTGGTGTTACCAGAAGGATGGATCATTCATAATGTATTCAATGAAGCATTACTAACACCATACTGACTGCCAAAGTTCATGAATCAGCAAGCTGACCCACTACCACAACCAGAACTCATTAATGGGGAAGAGGAATATGAGGTAGAGGAAATCTGAGGACACCACAGGAAAGGCCAAGGAGTACAATACCTTGTGCATTGGAAAGGGTACAGCAATGAGCACAACACATGGATAGCTGAATCAGCACTAGAAAATGTGCAGGAGGTGTTACAGGATTATCTCTGAAGGTTTCCTGGAGCAAAACCTATAAAGAGGGGGGGGTACCCAATGTCTATAGCAACACAACACACCAACCAAAGTCAGACATGGACACAGACCAGAGCAACCAAACCTTTGTCCTGACCACCTCATCTCTTACTGACACCCTCATCACCAACATCAAGCAACAGTTCAGTAACAATGACCCCATCAAACAATATAAGGAGCACATACAACTCACATGAGACATTGTCCACCTCCAATGAGTCTTCAACAATGTATGGGAAGCCACCCAATTATTCACCGAAGCAGTCCAAGCAGTTATCCTACAAGTACAGAAGCCAGCTAGAGGCTCAGGAAGAGCTACCCAAATAAACCAATACATCCACATCATCCTCCATAATGCCAACAACTACCTCACAACCAACACAGGCAAGCACTCCACCAGTATCCTAGTCATGGTAGCAAAACAACTCTCTGAGCTCCCCCTAACTGATGATGAAGAGAAGGAAAACTTTATAGCCTGCCTCATGGCAGCCACACACAAGGAAAAGACCCCTTCCCCCATGAATGTCCAACTCCTTGACCTGTACCACACTGCTCCCCCTTAACAGACATTGAATCAGACAAAGAACCCCCAACCATCAAAGAAGAAGTCCTGCACCTCATCAAATTCCTCACTCTTGAATGCATGGGCCCCATGACAGTCAAACAATGTGAACCCCTCATTCCATTCAAGATGTTGAAGAAAGATGGTGAGAAGGATGAAGAATACTGGAAGCAAGTACTCCAAGTCCTAATCAAGGACTACAGCAATGCAGGTGCTACCTACAGAGGTACCATGATTCCCATGTATAGCAGAGGACCTGATCACATGCCATTCTTCATCACCTGGAAGAAGGCCACCAACCAATTCTTCATCAGTCCCAACAAGAGGGATGTCACCCACAAAATCACTCATTGACTACAAGACCCACCAACCTTCAAAGAGGCTCAGAACTTCCTAGCACATTTTACTTTTCCAATATGTTGTAACTTACACAGACCCTTACAGTAGTTTCACGTGGTCATGACACCTTAGGAGGAGGGTGATGTTATAGTCTTAGCTATATTTAGGACATGCTCACTCAGCACACTGTTTCATCTTATGTTTCAGCCTCTTGTTACACTTCACCTTAGTCACCCACTGACTCATCCTCTTGTTTCATCTATTCTTAGCTTCCCTTCCCACAGTATATAAACCCTAGGTAGAGCACCTGTACCCCTTACATGTTACCAACTAGTTCTTTCCTTTTGCTTGTCCTCAAGCCTTTGCCTTAGTTGCAACCTGAGTAAACACAAAGGTCATAACAGGAACACCTCTTTGCAAGTTTGAAGAGATGGAGTTGAATAGGGATGAGCCCTGCTATGGCTTCAACTCCTCCCATCAGTGTGGTGTGGAATGTGCCTGTAATCCATACAGCAGCAGCCTTTTGCATTTTTTGAAGTTGCTTAATGAGGCTGCAATACTGACTTTTTTGATTGAAATACAAGTAGAACCCATATATGGCAATGGGAATGACACAAGCCCAATATAGAAGTCTCTTGTTTATAGGAGAAAGACCTCTGGTTGAATTGCCTAAGAGGCACATACATTTGATGGTGGAGAGAGCCTTTGTTGAGTAATATCAGACATGTTCTTTGAACGTGAGAGAGTAGTCAAACCAGAAGCCAAGATATCAGAGGTAAGGTTTGGATTTGATATATAAGGGCTCACTATCAAGTGGAGTAATGAGGAAGAGTCAGGCCACTATGTGACCATTGGCAGTCATAACCAAATACCTGTTGCTGGACATGGATCAGTGTGCTTCTGTGCAAAACTCAACAATGGCTACTTATCAGTCATCTTGAATGATGTCTTGTTCATCCCAAAGCTTGGGGCAAATCTTGTGTCAGTCTTGGAGCACTACAGCAGGAAGGAGCAGAAGTGAGGAGCATAACAAATGGGCTGAGGATTTGGCTGAGGGGCAAAGGACTGTTCTGTGCAACAATGGATGAAGAGGGTGGTACATTATACTTCATTGAGTGTGTTGATGGCAATGTTTCACAACATGCTACTCTTGTCACATCAAGTGGGAGCATGCACCTGTGGCATTGGCAGATGGGACATTTGAGTCTGTCCACCATTCAGACAATGAGCTGACAGGAGATGGTCAAGGGCCTGAAAATTGATGCACCCCAAGAGTACAACCATCTGTGCAGTGGTTGCATGCATGGGAAGTCACACAAGCTGCTGTTGCCAAGTGCAAGTTCAATGACATTGTAGAGGGTAGAAATAAGTAGTAGTTACAAAAATGACAAAATGCAGCCTAGTAGCTACTACTGTCCTTAGATGAGTTCTGGGGGACAATGAATAGAAAATAGAGGAAGTGGGATTTATGCAAAAGCAAAATAGGGCTCAATGGAATATTCTAAATGATCACAAGCTCACAATGAGGGTCTCTATAATAGCAGTACCCCTTACACACAGTGTTATCAGAGAAGAACTCTAAAAACTATAAGACTAACTAACTTCACTGACTTAAACTAACTTGGACTGAACTAGACTGCTCTTTTTCCTTAGAACAGCTGACTCAAAATGCTCTCTTAGCACCAGGTGGTCAGTTCAACATAAGTAGCTACTTTTGCTAATGGAGCACAAATAGCTGAGAAGTCTTTGTCTTTTATAAGTATCTCTGGCTTTTCTGAAGTTCTGAGTGTCTTATAATTCATCTATTATTGGTCTATGACTGAAGAGATATACATATACCAATTACAAGTACAGACAAGATGTTGTACTGACACATTCCAGGCAGGGGGATCAGTGCATCAGATGGGTCTCTGCCATGT
Organism: Podaxis pistillaris; assembly: GCA_018524465.1. Lineage (NCBI taxonomy): Eukaryota > Fungi > Basidiomycota > Agaricomycetes > Agaricales > Agaricaceae > Podaxis > Podaxis pistillaris. The sequence goes on along the minus strand of JAEUWN010000522.1, from coordinate 64,080 downwards.
GATTTCGGACTCATGTGGCTCACAAAAGACCAGATAATGATGTTCATCTTGTGATAGGTTTAGCAGGGCACAGAATAGATTCCCAGACTGTTTCTGAGGTGGTATGGAGAAAGGGAATGAAGACTTTCAAGCACCCCTGAGTTCACCATGAGAGTAAAAACAGCTTGAAGGACAATGCTTCAAAGGATGTATTGAGGAGAGACCCCATGATTACCCCAAGCCCAGGGTATGGGTCTTTTCATGTGTGGTTGATTGTATAAGATCCTGCCAAAAAGAGGGGTGACACCAGACACTTCTCTGCGGCTCAAAGATAATCAATAATCAATAAAATTGAGAGGCCAAAACCTTGTTGATACTTGAAGGAACCTCTGGCAGCAGAATAAGGACCTTCATTCTGGTGCCTGTGTGGTGGGAGAGATTGAGAAGAGGCTAGGCAAGAACGCAGCATACCAACACGTTAGCGCAGACAAGGGCAAAAATAGGCTGGTTCATACACCACCTGCTTGTCCAAATTGAATAAAGATACGGGGAGTTGGGTATCGACAGGACCAGGTGGAAATGTGCTGGGGTAAGTTGTGGAGATGCATGCTGACTGAGGGTGTTAGTGGCTTTACTGTTCAGGAACTAACGACCTCCCTTTTCAAACGTCTTTTGATCCCTTCTGCCTTTTTCTGAGAAGGTGAACGATATAATACAATTTAGCTCTCCCCTTCCTTCACCATCAATCCTGCACCCTCGTGTATAGATATCGTGCCCCTTTCGAGTCGACTTTCGAATGACGAACACTGCCTAGATACTATATTGCCAGCCATAAAACAGTTGACTTCGTCACGGTGCGTCAGTGTGTCAAATTGCAATTGCTATATCTTAATGACATGGAGGAACCCAGGAACAACTTGTCAGGGCGAAAAATCACACGTTAAGCTTATGGACACACCCGGAATTGAACCGGGCACCGCCCGCATTACATCTCAATGGATGCTAAGCGGGCGTGATAACCAACTACACCATGTGCCCACGTGAAGTGCTTGATCCTCGATACTGTCGCACCGCCACCAGAGGGGCATGGTGTTGATGCAAGTGCTGTTGATATGAATGAAGGTCTAAGTAAGACCGGAGTGGAACACGAGGGACACATGAGGATAGAAAAGCCACTCTGGGGTATATATTTTCTAATAGTACTGTAAGTCACACCTCGAATAAATATTACAGGTCCTGTTGATCCCCACAACAGACAGAACGAAGAATTTAAAAGCTGGCCAGACGTCCGAAAGAAAGTACATGGGATCCAAGAACTAGGATTGCAAGCAATATCATGGGCTACGAAGTGGTGGGGGGTATCTAGAAGGGGAGTTCCAATCGAAGTCGAAAATCCGGCCACGTTAGGTTTGTGGTACCAAGGAGGAATACCTCGTGGCAAGTGGGCGATCGTTCGTAACCGTGGCGCGGGGAAACGTGCATGAACGCGTAAGTCAGGAGGAAGTGGGGGAGGGACGATCAAAGCATGGTGTATGGTACGCAGCGAAGGAGATATCGGTGGAGAGGGTTTAACTTTTGAAGACTGAAACCCCTCGATCGCAATAATAAATAGTATCAGTAGCCACCGAAATCACCTTCCCAAATAAAGTCAAAGGCTTGCCAAATGTTGACACCTCTGTTTCGTCACCAACCCCTCTGATAGACGCTCGACCACGTATGAGTCAATAGAGGAAGGGCTACCTGTCCAACACGTCCAAAACGCTTTCCAACACAACTTTTGGCATTAATAGCACCCGTTGTTCCAGTAACACTTCCTCCTCACTGCCAACACCTTCACGCGTACCCATCCGCGTGACACACCTTAGTCCAAGTTCGGTGGTGGCTAGCACAGCCCCACGCGAATGGCCGTACTCACCAAACGCGTCTATCATAGTGCGTTCATGAAACATCGGCCCAATGCTACCGCCTGATGAAGGGTTTGAAGTCGATGCTGAAGCGGATGTGGCTGTGGCTGTCGTTGATGAAGGGTTACTAGGATCAATAGCAATGAGCTCGAAAGACGTGGAGAGTATTTCTTCGCGTAGGACTTTGGCGAGCCTGACGACAGATTTTGATAGCTGGCGGATGTGTTCGCCGAAGCGTGTGCGGAGACCTGCGGAGGTTGAAGTAGTGGAGGCGGAGGAAGTGAGGGAAGATGAGGATGTGGAGCGGGTATGGGCGTGGTTGTTAGGGGGTGTTTCGTAAGAGAGACAGCCAGCGATGAGAAAGATGTCAGAGCACCAGCGGAGGATTGTATCTGTGAGTTCGGTAATGGAGTATTCAGTGAGAGTGGGATACATGGCGTGGATGTGTTGGTGGGTCAGTGCACGCCATTTGGAGGATGTGGGTTGAGGTTCTGTGGGTCGAATTATATTCATTAATTCAGGTCGGGTAATAGGATTGTTAAGAAGTACCTGCGAGTGCCATGCGGTGGTAGATTTGATAGAGAAGGCCATCGGATTTGGAGGGGAAACCGACGCAGAAGGAGGAGAGTGCGCGAGTGATGCATATGGTAAGGCAGCCTTGCAAGGCGAGCTGAACGAGAATGGGGTCCTGGGAGTGGTCCCTGTTGGCGAGGATGCGTGCGAGATTTGGACCAAGGCGGGCCGAGGTATCATGCATAGCTTGGATTGCGCGAGAGGAAGACGGTCGGGAGTTGCGGTCAAAGGTGCACACCTCGGTTGCTGCAGCAGCGAACTGCAAAATCTCGGAATTGATGTCGTGGACAGCTTGGAGGACCTGGGCACCTGACCAGGTGTCAGTCCGAGTGAGGTATGCATCCGCGGTGCGGGCTCTCGCACGCTCTTCGTCGACAATTGAGGTCGAGGATAGAGAGGTTGAATCTGAGTCAGTCGTCGAGAGGGCGCTTGAAGAACGGTGATCGCGGCTGAGACTGGCTGCGGACCCTGTTCTGTAGAGATCTCTGGCAGGAAGATCAGTACGTTTGCGCTGATCTCGTTCTCGGTCTCTCTCCTTCCTGAGCCTGTCGATCTCGGCGTCTCTGAGTTTGAGGGCGTCTCTGGTGTCGCGGAGGGAGCGTTCGAGCAAGCGGCAGCGCTCATAAAGGCGGGCCAACTCGTCGTTGGAGCGTGTCAGCTCTGTTTTTGCATGATCGAGTTCGCGGCGCATTACGTCGAGGGCTGGATGAGTGATCAAGGATGTGGGGGAGGCAGAGGCCGCATCCAGCCGGGCGGCGGGCGGTGATTCGGGGTCCGGAGAGTCCGGGGAAGGCGGAAGGAGGGAGTCTGTCGGGGGAACGGTGGGGAGGCGAGCGTAGAGGGGGAAGAGGGCGGCGAGAAAGTTGCGGAGAGAGAGCAAGAGACGGCGGGCCAAGGCCAGCATTGTGCGGGATTATTTTGCTATGCTACTTTATCAGGGTATTATTTATGTAATGGGAGGAGGTAAACAATGAACACGTTCCTCTCCCTTTGCTTGCCTCTCTTGGCTTTCTCTGTCTTCTCTCCCTTCCATCTATACCCTCATGCCGCCCCCACGGCCAGCTACTGATACCCGCAAGCCGTACTCGGGCCCAACCCGCTCCCTCGTCATTGCAATCGACATTGGCACTACCTTCAGCGGCGTATCCTATGCTATCCTTGAACCTGGAGAGATTCCGAAGATACACGGTGTAACTCGGTGTGTTGCTCGTCGTCTCTCATCACTGTTCTTATGCTGAAAAATTGCAGATTCCCCGGCCAGGAACATGTTGCTGGTAATACCAAGATACCCTCTGTAATACACTACGATAGACATGGAAAGATGATGGCTGCTGGCGCTGAAGCTGATACAAGCAGCGTCCAGGCCCAGGCAGAGGACGAGGGCTGGATAAAGGCTGAGCTGTTCGTCCACCTAACCTTTCGTCCATACCCAGCGCTAATCAATCTTTTCCGATCCTCTACAGCTTCAAACTGCGTCTTCGTCCCAGAACAATGCAACTCAACATGAATGGGATGCGTCTCGGTCCTCTCCCCAAGCGTAAAACTGCGGTCCACGTCTTCGGGGACTTCCTCGCCTACCTCTATCGCTGCACCCGCAACTTTATCACCGACACCCATGCTAACGGTGCTTCTTTGTGGAACCAAGTCGAGAGTGACATTCAATTTGTGTTGTCACATCCCAATGGCTGGGAAGGTGCACAGCAGAGCAAGATGCGAAGAGCTGCCATATACGGTGGTCTGATCCCTGAAAGCAACGAAGGCAAGGCGAGGATCAGATTCGTCACAGAAGGCGAGGCAAGTCTGCATGCCTGTGTGTTGAATGGGCTAGCTGCCGATGTGATGTCGGTGAGTAGTGTCTCGACAATTATCATGGCGCGTCCTGAAAAGGAAATACTCGTGGCGTTACGCGTCCGATTTCAATTTGAACAGAACCCTTCCAAACATGGTTTTTTGATTGCCGACGCCGGAGGAGGGACGCTTGATATCAGCGCGTACGCCATTAAAGGCACATCACCCCTCGTCATAGAAGAAATCGCTCCCCCCGATTGTATTTTTGCCGGTTCTGTATTTGTATCCCGTCGCGCGCGCGAGTTCCTCGAAGGTTAGTCCGATTGTCGTTATTCAAACTACCATGACCCTGATCCTCCAAACAGGAAAACTCAAAAATTCACGCTATGGCACACCAGACGCCCTAGACCACATCACTCGGCGCTTCGACGAAACGACAAAGCGTCTCTTCCGCGATCGTCGAGACCTTCAATTTATCCCCTTTGGTTCTCCCCTGGATAAAGACCCTACAGTTGGCATCCGTGGTGGACAGCTCAAGCTAACCGGGCAGGAAGTCGCCGATCTATTCGAGCCCTCGGTTGATGGTACGCGTCGTAGTCGGTTTACTGATCGTCGTTGGTGAATTGACGGGATTTGTGCAGCCGCATTCAAGGCGATCAAAGCGCAGATCGAAGCGTCGCAGGGTATGATCAGATCTGTATTTTTGGTTGGTGGATACGCGGCTTCGCCTTGGTTGTTCTCGTACGTTCTTTTCTTATTTTTGTTCCCTACTCCTCACGCCACTTCATGCAGGCAACTCCAGGAACGTCTGGCACCATACAGAGTAGTTGTCAGCAGGCCTGACACTCAAACGTATGTCCATCATAAAATCGCTTTTCGTGCCACATCACCTAATAATGGGTGCGCATATGCAGGTCGAAAGCAGTCGCAGATGGTGCGATTGGGTTCTACTGCGATCACCACGTTTCCGCCCGCATGTCTAAATTCATGTATGGCGTCGAGTTCTTACGAGAGATGGACCCGCAAGATCCAGACCACGTTGCACGGAAGGAGAGGTTGTGCGAGTTACCGAGTGGACCCAAGTTATTGCCGGACGCCTTCGATTGCATTCTAGCGAGGGTAAGTCTTTTACTCCGTTTTTCATTTCTGGACGGGCGTTGATGTGCCGACCGCCCTTTGTCTTGCTTCGTTCGGCCGACAGGGCGTTAGAGTGAAAGAATCGACGGTGTTCACGAGAAAGTATTGTACAGAGTTGACAAGCCTCTCTATGCTTTCGGTTTTTGAAGTCGAGATATGGTGTTATAGAGGGGGTAATACGATTCCAAAGTGGATCAATAGACAAGCAGGTGCGTGTCGTCTCTGTTATCTTTCACGCCCTTCCATCATCAAGGCAATCCCATGTTGATGTCCGTCATACAGAGAACTTCTCGACGTTGTGTGTCGTACGCGCAGACTTGTCTCCCCTGGCGAGTAGTGCAGAGCCCAAGGTGGGCAAGGGTGGGAAGACCTATTGGACGATTGTGTTTTCGGTGGAGATTCAGTTTGGGTTGACAGAGTTCAAGGCTAGGATCAAGTGGGTTGACAATGTGCGTGCCTTTCTCCCAAGATAAAAGAATATCACTAATGTTACATCTTTACTTCTAGGGCATAACGAAGTAGTAAGTCACCCCATCTTCCCTGTTCCTATGATAAAGACTAAATGCTTTTTCCAGCGGCCCTGCATCCATCATCTACAACGAACGCGGCCACAGAGCAGACGAAGACGAGCCCGACGTTTACCCAGAGGACGAGGCCAACACTGCTTCCGCGTCGACTACACCCCGCTCAGCCACTGGCGACCGCATCCGCTCTGAACCTGTCTCTCGTGCACGTACACCCGTCGCAGACCACAAACAACCGAGCATTCCACCCTCCACTGCCTCTTCACGCCGTCCGTCGCAGAGCTACCCCAGAAGCGAGCTTTCATATGCGAATGGGACTGGCGCTGGTGTTATTCCAGACGTTGCGAGAGTGGATAGGGATCGGTCTGTGTCGAGAGGTGCTTCCGTTGCGTCTGGATCGAGGAATGGGTACGCGCCGAGTGAGAGAGGAAGCGAGCGGAACGGATATGAGAGTGACAGGCGGACCGTGTCGTCTTCGAAGAGTAGAGATCGCGAACGCAGTGTACAGGAAACGCCGAGGACCACACCGAGGAGTACCAAGATTGGCGACACTCTTGCCTCCGTCTGGGGAGCTGGTGGTTCGCAGAGTAATACCGCGTCACCGAAGCATAGTGTTACTGCTTCGCCTGCGCCTCCCGCTGCTGAATTCGTGGGTGGGTCTACCACACGCGGAAGCTCAGTATACGGGGACAAATCGAAGAGCCCTTGGGTCGACCAACAACAAGCGCTTGCACCACAGACGCCGAGCCATCATTCTACGCGATCCATGTCCACCGCACACCACTCGCAGCAGAGGAGCCCGTGGGTCGAGACAATCTCTACTACGATCGAGAACCCCAAGAATCATTCCCCGTGGGACACTGTGCCGGGTTCTGTACCTAGATCCATCTCTGGTACTCCTGGCTCTGTTCATAGCGGTATCCCTGATCGTGGAATGAGTGAAAAGGATAAGAGGATATCGTCTTTGTGGGAAGACACGCCTCGATCGGCGTACGGAGACCCACCAAAGACGCCATGGAGTGGAAACTTGAAGACCCCGGGTCAATCTACACGCGATCTTGGTGATCCGGAAGAAGCTACGGTGTTGTTGTCGACTACGCCTGCTGCTGCGGGTGCACCTGTAGATCTGCCGCAGAGCCTGAGTCGGAGCGTGAGTGTGACTGACGGGAAGAGTCCTGGTCTTGGACATGGTGTACCGGTGGATGCAGATGATGCGCCTGTGCCCGGTGGTGAGGGTGCATGGGGAGGTGTGACGCCTAGGTCGATTCATGCTCCTACTCCTACTCCTGGTGCTGGTGGAGATGCTTTGGATTCTAGTGCGCCTGCTGCTGCTACTCCAGGGACACCTTCTGCCGCAAGTGTGAAGACACCAAAGAGGTCGAGGAAGAATTCGGTTGCCGCTAGTACGTTGTCGAGTGCGAAAGTTGCGTCTGCGTCTCCTGCGAAGTCGGTGCTTGGTGGGGAGGAGCTTCTCAGTGCTGGGCCACCCGTCGGGTCGCCGAACTTGTTGGCTGGGGCTCCAGGTATTGGACAAGCGTCACCTAACAAACAACCACTTAGTCCGTTGAATCCTGCGACACAAGATGCAGCTGCTACCACCGCTGCTGGGGATGCATTCAACTGGGGATCGGGTGGCGCGAATGACACGTGGAATCTTGGTTCATCCAATCCTGCGGACTCGTGGGGTTCCAGCGATCCTACCCAATCACAACCCGCAGCGGGCACGGCGGAAGATGCATGGGGTTTCAACGCTGCATCGCCTGCCAAAGCGCCAGCACCTATCGAAACGCAGGTTCAGACGCCCAAGACACCGGGATTGAAGACGCCCAAGAGCCTTGGAGGCAAGACACCCAAGACGCCCGCGGCAGAAGTCAAAACGCCCATCGCTGAATCCGTAGCTTCGCCCGTCGTCGAGACGCCTACGACACCCACCGCCGAGACTGGAGGGAAGAAGAAGAAGAGAAAGGGAAGCTTGGCGGCTTCGCTTGCTGCGGAAGAGGAGGAGAGGAAGAGAAAGGAGAAGGAGGCTGCTGAGGAGGCTGAAAGGAAGAGGAAGGAGGAAGAGGAAGCTGAACAGGCGAGGATTGCGAAGGAGGCTGAGGAACAGGCTGAGAAGCAGAGAGTCGCGGAAGCTGAGGCTGCCGCCGCTGCTGCTGCGGCCGAAGCGGAGAGGGTGGCGAAGGAGAAAGAGGAGGAGAAGTTGGCAAAGGAGAGGGAAAAACAGAAAGAAGAGGAAGAGAGACTCGCGAAAGAGCTTGCTGATCAGGAGGCCAAGCAAGCTCAAGAGAAAGCCGAGAGGGAGGAACAGGAGAAGAAAGAGAAAGAGGCGAAGGCTGCAGCTGCGGCTCTCGCTGATCCGCCTGCAAAGGGAAAGAAGGGAAAGAAAAAGAAGGGTGCGACGCTGAATTTGTGGGATGACGAGGAGGAGAAGGAGAAAGAGAGGTTGGCGAAGGAGGCAAAAGAGGCGGAGGAACGGGCAGCACAGAAGGCCGAACAAGAGGCCAAGGAAAAGGCTGCACAAGAGGCGAAAGAGAAGGCAGAGCAGGAGGCGAAGGAAAAGGCTGAACAAGACGCGAAAGAGAAAGCCGAGCAAGCGGCCAAGGAAAAAGCTGAACAGGAGGCGAAAGAGAAAGCCGAGCGAGAGGCCAAGGAAAGGGTTGAACAGGAAGCCAAGGAGAAAGCTGAACAAGAGGCGAAGAAGGCGGAAGAGGATGCCAGAGCAAAAGCAGATCAAGACGCGGCAGAAGGCTTTGCGCCTGCCAAAACCAAGAAGGGCAAGAAGGGTGGCAAGAAGGGCACGCCGCTCGATTTATGGGGTGATACGGAGGACAAAGGGCAGGGGGTAGAAGAGCATTTGGCTGGCGCTGAGAAAGCTGAGCAGGAAGCTAAGGAGGAGGGAACGGCGGAGAAAGAGGCAGAAAAGAAGGAAGGTAAAGGACAAGCCGAGGAAGTCACGGGGGAATCAACAGAAACTGGAGGAAACGGTTCGGGATCCCTCTTCGGCTCGTTCGGAAGCGGTGGATGGGGTTCATCTAATGGGACGAGTACTTGGGGTATCGGTTCATGGGGCGCAGTGGCCAAGTCTAAGACACCAAGTATCAAATCCGCGTTGGGCGGCTGGGGTGGTCCCTCCTTTGGAAGCTCTTTCGGTGGCGCCTTCGGCCTGGGTGACTCGGAGAAACCACAGGAGGAATTCAAGCTCGGTGATGTCAGCGAACCTACGAGACAGACGAACTCCTTGTTCGATGATATTGGTTTCTCCTCTTCTCCTGCGAAACTCGCCAGCACTTTAGATTTATCTGTACCAGCAACAGACGCCCCCAAGGCAACATCACAACCCCCGAGCAAAACGCCTTCTAGAGCAGCATCTAAACCACCATCCAGAGTACCCTCACCCGCTCCCGCTGCCGTCAATCCCGCAACGCCCGATCCCGCTGCTTCCACAACTGAACCCGCCGCCGATCCGTCTGTGGAGGCTGCTGCAGAACCCACAACTGAACCCGCCGCCGATCCGTCTGCGGAGGCTGCTGCAGAACCTACGACTGAAGAACCACCAGCTCCTGAATCTTCCGCGCAGGAAGCTCCGGTCGCAGATGCGGAGGGGGATTGGGGAATTCCTGTAAAGACAAAGAAGAAAAAGAAGGGTAAAGCGGCCGACGAACCACCTACGCCGAATCCTGATACGCCGAAAGACGATGACGAGAAGCCTACCACTGGTGCTGGTAAGAAGAAGAAGGGAAAGAAGAAATAGAAGAACGACTACACGAATTTTGATGACTTCTGGTTCTGGATTTCTCGCTGTTCATTTCTTGACTGGAATTAATGTCTCCTAATATCCTATATTCCCCTATGCTATACGTTGTATGTCTACAAGTGATCCAGTATCATGATACCACTGTCACAACATTAATTAGGTGTATGTATCCCTGGGCATTGTATTAACATGCAATATATTTTGGGTGCTATCTGACTGTTCCAAGCGGCCCAAGCCTTCATTGAGTATAACAGATGTATCAGTTATCAAAGCAGTGCGATAATCACATCGGGCAGTGCCTTGATAGAGTCCTTTGAAATAACTCAAACACGCCCATATGCACAGGACCTTGCATGCCAGGAAGCCCGACGGCTGTGGCGTATCTCGACGTAGGCATACACAGCTCACTCCAGCGTACTGCGATTGCACGTCCCTTGCTTTTGCACAAGTATGCTACATATCTATCAAGCGTCTGCTCTCAGTTCCTTGGGGTCTTTCGTCTGTGCAAGTGCATGTCATAATCGAAAATGCATATACAGACGTGGCATACGACAATGGCAGAATCCTCATAAACGACCTAGAGACTACAGGCGACGGAAGAATTTTCAAGGAGCAAAGAGGTTGTCGAGGAACTCCTTGCCGGCGGCCTTGGGCTGCTTGGGCTTCTTGGCATCCTTCTTCTTCAGACGCTCCTGCTTGACTGTATTAAATCTGTCAGTGGCCACACTAAAACCACAGGGAGAACTAAACGCACGAAGTTCCTGCCTGCGCAGTGTCTTGGCGTAGGGGTTGAGGCGGAAGAGGACTGCCTTGTTGACCAAGGGATTCTTCTTTTGTGTCCAGGGGCGTTTCTGGACTTTTTGGCCTGCGGGACGGACGACGGATTGGATTTCGTCACTGTTGATGAGACGAGTGACATCGGGGTTGGAGATCTTGGCGGAAGGAAGACTACAGAAAACAGGATTAGGAGACTTTAATTCCTCAAGAGGATGGCACTGACATGTAATCCTTCTTGTAGACGGAGGTCTTGTCGAAGGTACCAAAGATTTCATCGAGAGCAGCGAAGGCACCCTCAGTCCAGATAACGAAGCGGCCGAGATGGCCACCAGGGGCAAGTTGGAGGAGGTTGAGCCTCCTGACGTTGACAAGTTCTACACCGGGGATGTTGCGGAAGGCCTTGACGATACCGTTATCCTCGTTGTAAACGACGAGAGGGCCGCGGCGTTGACGGTGCCTGCGATTCCTGAGTTTACCCTTGCCGGCACGGAGTTTGCGAGAGTTGGAAACCTTGACGACATCAGCGTAGGCCTTGAGGGTCTTCAAGAGAGCGACAGCCTCCTTGGTCTTGGTGAAAGATTCGGTGGCAGCAGAAACAACGAGAGGAACCTCCTCGATTTGCTCAATGCGGTGGCCGCGGGCGAGGACGAGGGAAGGGAGGGCAGATGCAGCGAGAGCGGAGACGACGGCGAAGCGGCGCTGGTTCTGGTTGACCTTGACGTGCCACTTGCGCCAGGTTTTGGTGGGCGCGAACATGCGTCCTCCACGGCACATGTTACCAAATGCGGCCTGAAAGTTGGATGTTCGTCTTCAATATTTACGCAAAGAAGACTTCTGTACTCACCTGTCCCGAGCGGTGAGTTCCTCCACCACCGACACGGGGGATACGGGCGACAGCACGACCAGTACCCCAGGACTCGGCAGAGGTTTGGTGGCCGGCCTTCTCGCTCACGGCGTAAGCTTGTCTCCTGTTCTTAGCAATGCTCTCTGTTTACGACGGACGACATCAGCCCCCGCCCCATGTGCTTCCACCGAGCCATTCACTCACTATGAACTTGCTGGACGACATCGAGCCTAATAGGAGCAGTCAAAACTGCGGGGAGAGGGAGGGAAGAGGAGGCCTCTATGATGACAAAATGAGATTATCACTGCTGGGGACGACACTGACGAACATACCGCCGGTGGAGGAGCGAACGCTGACGGTAGGGCGGGAGGCCATTGCTGGGTTCTTGAGGTCTTGATTATCGTCTGGCCCGTCGCCAAATTCAGTCCTGCCTTGCTCACAAATTAGGCTTTTGCCGAACCAACTGTACAGCTGGCTCTTGCACAACATGCCACAACAGCATTACGTCAGCTTCTCGCTACGTCATCTATTCGTCGAGGTAACATCGCACTTTGCTTACACCCCTATCAGACATACAAATTGAATTCGCGCCCACCGGAAAACCCTATGTGCCGTTTGTGGTCCTCTGTCCTTTATACCGCCGCAGAGGTGAATACCTCCCCCCATCAGGTCCTGCGCCGTATCTTCTATTCCCATAAGCTCTGGGAAGACGATATTGAACGCGGAGTATTTTCTCATGTATGGGTCATTCAGTTCCAGAAAGGAAACTCGTGATATCATGTTTTCGAACGGGATGAAATCCATCCCCGTCGGCGTGGTGTCTGACAAAGCCATTCTGGCTCTGGATGACTTCTAATGGCCTAACATGTGTCTTTGATCCCGCTATATAACGCAACGCTCCAAGGTCTCCCATGTAACCCACATTCATCCCTTTGATTACTATGAGCAACCTGCCCTCACAACAGAAAGCCCTCTTCCTCGAATCGCAGCAGGGCAATTTTGCCCTTGGAACTAATGTGGTCCACCGTCCAGGCCCAGGACAGCTCTTACTCAAGGTCAAAGCGACGGCCTTGAACCCTGTTGACTGGAAGATTCAGAAATATGGCGTCTTCATAAGCGAATTTCCTGCAGTCTTGGGAACGGACCTTGCGGGAGATGTCGTTGCTATCGGGGAGGGTGTAACAAAATTCAAAGTTGGCGATCAAGTGTTCGTGCTATCGTCTTTCGAACATATGAACTACGCTCTCACGTGTTAAACCTAGCTTTTGCCACGGGAGGTTCTCGAACGACTATGCTTCGTTCCAGGAATATACCTTGGCCGATGAATATCACCTTGCAAAGGTGGATGGCGTCATTGGATGTATTCGAAAGGTTATTACTAACCGTTACATTGCAGATACCCGCAAACATAAGCTATGACCAAGCTGCTACTATTCCCCTTGGGCTAACGACAGCCTATGTTGCAATGTACAACACTAACCCACACGGCATCGGCCTCGCCAGCCCTATCGAGCCATCCGGTCTCGGTCATTACAAAGGTGAACCTTTCGTCGTGCTTGGGGGTGCGACATCTGTTGGCCAATACGGTTCGTCTATCTCCTTTTTCATCCTTCAAGTACGCGGAGACGCTAAATACCAAAAACAGTGATTCAGCTTGCTAAGCTTTCTGGGTTCTCGCCGATTATCACCACCGCATCACTCAAGCACACTGACTACCTGAAATCTCTGGGTGCAACACACGTCCTTGACCGACACCTTTCTGCCCCTGATCTGAAGTCTCAAATTGAGAAGATCACAAGACAACCTATCAAGTACGTTTATGACAGTGTCTCATTGTCAGATACCCAGAACACGGGACTCGAAATCCTTGCGCCCGGTGGCCACCTTATACTCGTCCTCTCTTCTAATGTCACATCGGACGACAAACACATTACTACCGTTCTTGCAATACGCCAGTTGGAGCATAACATCAAACCGCTCATCGGGATGTACACAAAATTGACGGAATGGTTGGAGAAGGGATTAATCCAAGTGGGTAGCCTCGTTTTACACCACCCTCCCGATCTTAGCTCATGTATAAATGTACAGCCGAACAAAGTAGATCTTTTGCCTGGTGGCCTGAACGGTATCGTTGAAGGTTTAAGAAAGTTGGAACAGAATCAGGTCTCGGGCGTCAAGCTGGTAGTTCGGCCCGAGGAAACAACTACAGGGAGCAACTGACTGTAAAAGAGCATTGTTGATGCCGCTGCCCCATTTACATATGCGCACTTCTCCTATATAGGTTTCTTCTATGAGTTTGAATATTTAGTTATTTGCCCTCAGTTATAGGTCTTTAGGCAAAAGTGGCTGTGTTGATATTTGTCGAAAGCACCAAGATCAAACAAATGATGTTGGCGCTCGTACGTTGTGGGTTGAACGCTAATGTCTACCTTCACAACGCTGATCCGCAACCCGCACTCGTTCCACCCAATCTCAGAGTCCTCATTCCACCTTTCACGCGCTGAAACGGACCTATTGGCCAGGAACTGCTCTCTCTACCTCTTCTATCGATTACCTCCTGCTCTCTTCATCGATCCTTATGAACTCGCCCAACGACAACAATCCTACACGTTTGTCAAATGGGGTCAAGCAGATTTGGAAAAACCTGTTCATGCTGTACAAAACTCTAATACCGACATTCTGATCAGCGTGAATCTCCCCTTCCCCTCACCAGAGGGTAGGAACGATGGAATGCAATTGGACGTGAAAGTCCCCCTCCATGCTCGCTATGGTGTCCCGCTACCCAGCAGCTCACCAAAAGTGGGTTCGGCGAGCTACCAGAGCATCACTCTAGAACATCCAAAAGCCTTCATTGCATGTTCGAACGGTTAGTTCCGATAATTTGGACTTCTGACATGCCCACTCATCCCCCTTTCCAGAACCTGTTTTTCTAGAACATGAGTCGTCAACACCGCCGACGTACCTTTCCGAATCACAACTTCGCGAACTCAACTTGACACCAGAAAGAACATACTTTACACACATTCGCCACCCCTTGTCCGACCATCCGTTCGATGTCATCCGCATACCCATCGGACATAAGAAAGACCTTGTTCTCGTACAGTCTGGAACGGCGACTGTTATCCTTCTTTCATTCTTGTGGATTGCCATTGTCACTATCCGGACCGCCACCAGGCTGCATTCCAGATGTCCAGCAGTGGAGAGAAAGGTGGATTGAAACTGACCCTTCCGTTCCCTTTTCTGGCACAATCGTCGGTGCAGATGCCCCACACTCATTGATTCTGCATTATGGCAGTGGCAGGATGAATGTAGTCATCCACTTCACCCTTAGACCGCCCAAGGAGACAGGCCTTCAATGTTGCCCCATGGAGGCATTTACGCCACTCTTGGTCCTGGAATGTATTTTTGTTATCTTCCCTAATCGTCATGGAATTATCCATCGAATTCATCGATAAATGTTTCTCTCGACAGTCGTGGGCTCGAACTTCAATGAAGGTTGAGGGGATGCCATAGTCATTAACGGATTCGTCGAAGTGGCCTCCTTCCCATCATCCGGACAACCCTACAACATACGGAGCTTCTCGAAGGAAGCTGTTGTTCTACCCAAATGTTGTTAGCCTTCTTTCCTCTGACTTTGAGGGTCTTCCCTTGTCTATCTCATCCATCTTGGTTGAGTAACCCGACTGCTGACGGGTCTGATCAACTGGGGTGCTTTACCGTTGGTTCTCGGGCGGAACTCTGTTACTGATATCTCTTATCGATGAATTGGTGAAAGCGGCGTTGGTGCTGGACTCAATAGGTTGTTCCGACGTAGTTATATTGTGGTGGCTAGAAGACTTGGTTCCGTTCACGAGGACAGGTATGAACTTCAGAAGTGGGAGCTTGCGCCATCGGTCGTCTACCACCTCCTACACCATTATGAACAGCGAGTGATATCCGTGCATTGGATGCCACCCATTTCTTATGACGTTTGGCAGCCTTACGACATCCAATATCTTGATCAAGTATGACCGGTCCTGGAGCAGATGAGCTGAAAGCGCCATCCAAAACTCGCTTTCTCCATCCCTCAGACTTCATGACCTTCTTCAGCTCCGCAAGGAAGTTGTCATCCCCGGATCCCACAAACACCGATGTTACTGGAAAATAATCTGAGGTACGAACTGTCAATTTTGCTATTATTGATGTCAAGTGACTGATTCTATCCAGTTCATTCCAGCATCGTCCTTCGATGCGCCACGAAGCTGGTGTTCTCCCTGCTGTAACCGAAGTGCCATCACTTGAGAGGCATGGAAGCCGCGTCTAACGCTCGAATGTATCTGGAACACCACTTCTCCGGAACTGCCGAATTACCGGATGCAATCATTAAACCCATCATTCTCAAAACGCCGCCCCCTTTCTGAGGATAAAAGCCTCAGCTGGATTACCATCCATCTCAGGTTTCGAGCCTCTTCTTTTCATCGTTTTGCGCAACCAATATTTCAATGTCTCTCATTGCTACTACCGGTCCTACTGGCGGTATTAAGGACCGTCTTGATATCGTCGACTTCGTCAAGAACGAGAAGTTCCGCACACTATACGTTCGCGCTCTTCGTCAGTCTCCGTTCGTTCTTCGTGGTTCAAGGACTGATCTCGCAGCCACATATGCTTACAGAGGCTATTCAAGCCAGAGAACAACATAACTATGAATCCTTCTTCCAGCTCGCTGGTATTCATGGCTTGCCATTTACTGAATGGGCCAAGGAACAGCCCTCAGTAAATCCCTACAAGGCGGGATACTGTAGCCATGGCTCAGTCGTGTTTCCGACTTGGCACAGGACTTATGTCTCTATCTATGAGGTATGTTCCTCACGTCCATGTCGGTCGCTCGTAACCGAAGATCTTTCTGTAGCAAATCCTTCAAGGAGCCGCGATTGAGGAGGCCAAGAAGTTCCAAGTCGACAAGGAAGCATGGGCCAAAGCTGCTCAGGACTTGCGTCAACCCTACTGGGACTGGGGCTTCCAACTCGTCCCTCCTGATGAGGTTATTAAGAATGAAGAAATTCGAATTGTTGATTATAACGGCAAGGAAACTTCTGTCAAGAATCCCATTCTTCGTTACCACTTCCATCCGATTGACCCTTCCTTCAAACCATATGGTAACTTCGGTACTTGGCCGACAACTGTCCGAAACCCGAACCGCCAGAGGCAGGAGGACATTCCTGGGTTGATCTCGTGAGTGGATAACTTTGATAATGACCGGCGCGCAATGGTAACTCGGATTCTCGTTGCAGTAAGATGAACATTGAAGCGGGCCAGATTCGTGAGAAGATGTACAATGCGTTGAAGTATAATGACACATGGGAGTTGTTCAGCAACCACGGGGAAGGTGACGATGCACACGCCAATAGTTTGGAAGCTGTCCACGACGATATCCATGTCATTGTCGGATACGGCAGGATTCCTGGACATATGACCCACCCCTACTTCGCTGGTAAGCGTCTCACTTATTATAGTCGTCCACTTATTGAATATGGTGCAAAATTGTGAAGCGTTTGACCCGATTTTCTGGTTGCACCACGCCAACGTCGACCGCCTTTTGTCTCTCTGGCAAGCCATGAATCCTGATGTCTGGGTCACCCCTGGACCGAACCGGGATGGAACGATGGGTATTGCACCCGGTATTGAGATTACAAAAGATACCCGTACGTGAATTTGGTCGTTTCGTCATCCGATACGCCTTCTCATGTGTCGTCCCATCATAGCTCTCCAACCTTTCTATGAGACCAAGGACAAGCCCTGGACATCTGCTCCTCTCACCGACATTGCCAAACTAGGTTACTCCTACCCGGATTTCGATAACCTCGTCGGAGGATCAAAGGAGCTCATCCGCAAAGCGATCCACGATCTCGTCGATAGGCGCTACGGCCACCAGAGACCTAGAGGTGCCACTAACGCTGCTCTCAACCTTCTCTCCTCCTTCCATGGTGTCACTGAAGACCATGATGAGCCCCTCGAGATGTACAACTGGTCTATCCATGTTACCTTCAAGAAGTTCGAATTGAACGAGAGTTTCTCGCTCCTCTTCTACTTTGCGAGCGATGGTGGCAACTACGACCAGAAGGAGAGTTATGTTGGATCCGTTAACGCCTTCCGCGGGAGCACCACCGATACTTGCGCAAACTGCAAGGACAACGAGGACCTTGTTGAGGAGGGCTTTGTTCATTTGAACTCGTACATTGCTCGCGACATCGAGTCTTTCGATCCTGAGAAGGTTCGGGACTACTTGAAGAACAAGCAGCTGTCTTACAAGCTCTTCACTGTGCGCAATTTTTCTCTTCCTCTTTTTTTGAATTAAGCTGATAGGAAACCATAGAACGAAGAGAATGTGACATTGACCTCGCTCAAGATCAGAGTCGAGGGAGTTCCTTTGCACCTCCCTCCCGGCCAGACTATCCCCAAGATTGACAGGGGTCGCGCTCCCACCGTCTATGAGGATATTGTTACATATGTTCCTATGACTGCTGCCTGAAAGTATGGGTTGTAACACTGTCAGCACTCTTGTGTACAATACAAGTGAGAAAGTAGCGTCGAAGACTAACAATTGAATCCATTTTGATCGAGATCACCCTAAAAATAGCAGTAACAGCTACCTTACACTTGCGGAATGGTGATCTGCACCCTGGTCGCTTCATGTTTACCGCCTTCCTCATCCTCGCCCAGACTAAGTGTCCTCGCGGGTTTGGAGTGAGAGATCAGGATCCCTCGAGCTTCGGTATCGTACTTCATTTCCTGAGGCGCTTGAGTAAGATATCGATTAGATTGAGAGTCTCGCTGGGTCGATTTCTCGATAGCGCACGTAACCGCCTAATTTCACGTTCATGACTTGCAGCCTGCAACGGGCCCGACGTATTTGTTTATATTTGACTACATCTTCAGTGTCTAGACGCATCACTCTCATAGCTGCCTAACTTGTATTCATCTTTCTTACGCATGATATTTTGAACAATGGTTGACCTACGTCTTATTCACGCGGAATTGAGCGTCTCGCAAGTTCGCTTATAATCGCCGGCCTGAATCTGGCGATGTCCGATCTTGAGGATTCTAACTACTCGTCTGCCACCCGTCCGCCACAACCATCCCATGTTTGACGTCGATTCACATCTCATCAAACCCTTTCGACGCTCCTACATAATCTCCAGAAAGCCCTCGTTGTCGTTCTCCAAAAACCCCAGCATTCTATGGGTGTATCCACCTTGCCTGGGCCCTATTCCCTGAACTACCACTGGCTCCTTGTCCTATTCTGAGGTCTTTTGCGTGGACTTGCCCTAACGCAATGCAACTCAGGTCCAAGCCACCATTATTCACCGAATCCACTGAAAAATGTTCCTCTCGACAGCCATGGCCTCAACTTCGGTGAAGGTCGAAGGGATCCAGTGTTAACGGATTTGCCGAAATCGCACTGAGGTCATCATCTTGACAACCCTACAGCATCGGACAGGGGCTTCTCGAAGATCCTTTCAATCGAAATGTTGTTTGCCTTCTTTCCAGCTTCGATGGACTGCCCTTGTCCATCTCATCCATCTTGTCTGAACAACTCGACTTCGAGTCGGTCTGATCAACTGAGGTGCTTTATTGTTGGGTTCTTGGGCAAAACAATGTTACTGATATCCATTATTGAAAAACTAAGTGAAAGCATCATTGGTGCCAATCTTAATAGGTTTTATCGACATAGTCATATTGTGGTGGCTAGAAGACTTGGTTCTCGTTCACGAGGAAAGGTGCAAACTTCAGAAGTGGGAGCTTGCGCCATCGGTTGTCCACAACCTTCCTATACTTCTGGGAACAGCGAGTGATATCCGCCTGTCGAATATTACTAATTTCTTATGATGCGTGGCAGTCCTATGGCATCCAGTATCTCGATTATGACCGGTCCTGGAGCATATAAGCCAAAAGGGACATTGAAAGTCTTCTTTCTCCATCCCTCAAGCTTTTATGATCTTCTTCGGCGCCCTCCAGAAGGTTGTCATCCCTGGATCCCAAAAAACACCGATGCTACCGGAAAGTAATCTGAGGTACGAACTGTCAGTATTGCTATTATTAATGTTCGCAAGTGACTGATTCTATCCAGATTAATCCAGCATCGCTCTTCGACGTGCCATGAGGCCCGGTGGTCTCCCTGCCATAATCGAAGTGTCATCACTTGCGGGTACGACATCCGTGTCTATCGCTCGAACGTATCTGGACCATCTCTTCTCTTGGAACTGCCAAATTACAGGTGCAAATTATTGAATCCAGTACTTCTTTTCATTGTTTGTGCAAAACCAATACCACAATGTCCCTCGTTGCTACTACTGGTCCTACTGGCGGTGTCAAGGACCATCTTGGTATCGTCGACTTCGTTGAGAACGAGAAGTTCTTCACGCTCTACGTTCGCGTCCTTCGTCAGTCTTCCTTCGTTCTTCGCGGTTCAAAGACTGACCTCGCAATTGCTTGCATTCAGAGGCTATCCAAGACAGAGGCCAATGTAATTATGAAACCCTCTTCAGGCTCGCTGGTATTCATGGCTTGCCATTTACTGAATGGGCCAAGGAACGACCCTCAGTAAATTCTTAGAAGGCGGGATATTGTAGCCATGGCTTATTCGTGTTTCCAACTTGGCACGGGACTTACGTCTCTACCTACGAGGTATGTTCCCCATGTCCATGTCGGTCGCTCATAACTGACGATCTCGGAGTATCCACAGCAAATCCCAGGGAGTTGCGATCGACCAGGAAATTCCAAACCGATAAGGCTCCGCTTGATCCGTCAATGCCTTCCACGGGAACTCCGCCGATACTTGCACTAACTGTAAGAACGTCGAGGACCTTGTGGAGGAGGGCTTTGTTCATTTGAATCCTTATATTGCTCGCGGCATCGAGGCCTTTGATCCTGAGAAGGTTCAGGACTACCTGAAGAACAAGCAACTGTCTTACAAGCTCTTCACTGTGTTCGAATTTTCTCATCTTTCTTGAATCGAGCTGATGAGAAACTGTATAGGACAAAGAGAATGCGACGTTAACTACGCTCAAGATCGAAGTCGAGGGGGTTCCTTTGCACCTCCCTCCCGGCTAGACTGTTCCCAAGGCTGATAGGAGTCGCGCTCCCACAGTTTACGAGGATATCATTGCATATGTTCCTGCGGCGGCTGCTTGAAAGTATTAGTTATAGCACTGTCAGCATTGTTGTTGTGTACGACACAAGTGAGGAGGTAGGATCGAAGATTAACAATTGAATCCACTTTGACCGAGATTACCTAAAAATGATAGCAACTGAGGGTCCAAAGCGCCTTCCAGCTTATTGTTCTCCATTAAGCTGTGGCTGCATCTTAGTTCAGGGAGGCCCGGCACGAGTCTGAACAATAACCATGATAGCCATCCCAGGCAACCGATCTCTATGCATTGGAACTAAGCCCAAGCGCTCAGGTCTTCAAGATGATACATATGTGCGGGCAGACTTAGGCGCCAGAGCAACGATGCCTATAACATCCCACTCACCTGAATGGTACCACTCACGGCCTTTACCCCCTATCCCTTCATCGGTGTCATCTTCCCCCGAGCCAAGCTCTCTACCTCCTTCAAGCGCATCAGCGTCCCCTCCTCAGGCGAACTACGACGATCATGATCGCAATAGCATCCTCACGTTTACTTCTATTGGAACCAACCTTCCTCGATACTCCACCATTGATTTTTTAGATCCCAACTTCGCCATCGAACAAGTCGACCACTGGAGCGAAGGTGATAACCACACGGCTTCCGCCACTGGGGCGCTCGTAGATAACCAACCGCCTGACTACACATTAAATGGAAATCCAACATCACCACACCCTCCAACGTCACCGAGGCCTCCAATTTCTGGGGGCCGTAAACCACACTTCGTACTGCACAAATTTCATCTCGGTGGTGGTGGCAACAAAATTGGGTTAGGAAAAGGGAAACAATCTACCCATCAGCCGTGGGCTACGCTTAAACTTGTCAGTCGGCCAGCGACTCCTGGCTCGAGGGTGAGGGTGCCAAGGTTCATTGGTGGTGATATTTTGCGAGGGTCGATAGATTTAAGCTTGGATGCACCGATGAATGTGCATAGCATCAAGCTTATAGTGAGTGTTCTCTCTCTGATGTTTCTAGTCCTACGTGAGCTGACGGGGTGATTAAGTTGAGAGGGAAAGTCCAAGTTGCTGAAGGATTCGTAACCAGTTCTTCACTGGTTGCAAAAGATTACGTCTTTCTTGACCACTCACACACTCTCTACTCGAAGAGGACCTCCAGTGATCCGCATCGGAATGGACAGTGTGATATATCCAAGAACAAAGAGTTCAATGGGACGTTACACGGGTCATATTCCTTTCCATTTTCACTGCCTTTCCCAGAAACAGTTGAATGGAACAACAAAGGAAGGCATTGGCAAGACTCGCGAAATGAATCTACGATTCCGGTGTTGTCTTATGACCCGCCGCCGAGTTTTCGAGAGAAGAACATGTCTTCAGCAGTCGTGTATGAGTTTGGCGTTGTTATTACGCACGGAGCTCTGAGGTCTAAGAGCAGGTGGGTGGATACATCCCTTATATTACACATACAATAGGTTTGCTGAAGTTTTGACGTCCGTAGAGTAAGCACGGAAGTCGCTTTCGTTCCGAAAAAGGTTTCACCTCCTGCCTCTGAGAAGCGACAGGCTGCGTATCGAGAGGGCTCTCTGCTTCCCAGTCCCATGGTTGATCCTGAAGGATGGCATGCTATGGACCCAGTTACGATGCTTGGGCAATATCAGAACAGACCCGTTGAGGCTTCATGTACGGTACGCCTTCACCGACTATATCATCTCATGCACCACCCACTCACGGATTGTTTAATAGCTATACTTGGCAAAACCGGTATGCGGCGCCCCGCTTCCTTCCGAGAACCAACAATCTGACACATCCTTGACGACTAGTTATCTTACACCCGTGGAACGGTGATCCCATGTTACCTGATTTTCTCGGGTCTTGACTTCGGCTTCCTTGATGCACTAGCTACACCACATACAATCAACCTGCGCCTTTTCCGATGTAATCACCATACATCGCCAGACAGGGGAAGGAATAAAGGTGCCGAAGACATCAAGTCCAATGTGAGCCGTTCGCGTGCAACCTACATAAGCAAGGCCGCATGGTGGGTACCACCGAAGACGGATATGCCTCAGGATCTGAAGGAGAGACATCTGGAGGGCGAGATACACCTGCCTAGGAACATGGCCCCGTCGTGTGAATTTCCATTATTCGCCATTGAGGTACGTTAATTCTTCTATTCCAGTCCCGTATGCGTGCATGGACTTATGTGGGGATGATGAAATGCCAGTATATACTCGATCTCCTCCCCCTCCACCCGGGCTCGTTTACACCAACTTCTGAACCGAGTACCAAGCCCAGGCGTCATAACGCCAACAATGATGGCGAAGGCGAGGATGATCAACCAATACTCAACACTACAGTAGACATAACCACGTTCCATGAACATGGGCCCGTCCCAGTTGCCTTCACTACGCCAGTTGCTGAGGACAAAACGAACTTTGGGAGTGGGAAGGAAGAAAAGGGTTTGGAATATATGCCTGTGTTCACCGGTGGTTATTCGACCGTGCAGTTCCCGCCAGTTGTTGTGCAGTGAGTGATAGTGTAGAGACCGACGATCGCTTGCCCGTGAAAGCGGCAACCCCGCGCCATTCTCTCATTAGCTCCAAACACGGATCGTGTCTGTCGGAGCGCCCGTTGTCAAACCGCCCATCGCCACCTTTGGGCTACATAATTCAAGTTTCCTGAAGTCTCTCTTCGCCGTATCTCTATGTATTCACTTTCTCCATTTCTTCCGTCGTCACCTGCCCCATGATTGTAATTCACCTTGTTGTCTTATGTGTACTAATATTTCTGTAGTCTTGTCTCGTGATTTTCGCCGATGTTTTAGCCCATGCCAACTCTGTTTCCCTCTTCCTCTCTTCCGGTGACTGTTTTGAAATTGTAGATGAGCCATCTTTCAAACCTCGCCTTCGTATTTGCTTCCTCTCTCGTCATCTTATTGTCTATTTACATTTCTCGCCTCCTTTTAGCTTAATTAACTTCCATTTGCTCTCCCTTATGGCCTCTTACTTCGAGATCTCCGTTCAGAATTGCAGTTTTACTTGTATATAAACGAGAGTACATTGTGTTATAGGTGGCGAATCTACTGCGAACTCCACACCCCTCAAATCGTCCAACATCCCTTGTTCTCTTTATCCGTAGCTACCTAAATCTTCTTGATTTCGTCTCGACTGCCCCCCCCATCTTTCTCCGTCTTTTCGTTTCGAGCCTTTCCCTCTTCTACGTCGGTTACGAAGCCTAGCAGCTGTTGGATTCGACTGCGCTTACTCGCCTTTCACCTCTAGCGGAGGTAACCACTCTTCAACAGTTAGCCTGTCGCGGACTGGCAGCTTGGATAGACTGGAATGGGGAGATAGAACACATGTTATTCACAAAAATGCCTTTTGTAAGTTCCAGAGGACTTTTTCCCAGATCATGTCGCTCTGGCACATCTCTCTGTGTCACCATCAAAGATTCATATGTTTATCGAGGAAATCATAGCCATCTATCTCATGTGCGTACCTTGATGTCCCAACAATTCCACAGGCGCTCACGGTCAGATAAATATCGTGTACGGGATGAAGGCCCTTCACTCTCTGTCCGTACTCTCCACGACTTACGGCCTTCCTGATTGTTGTCTGAAATTAACACACCCGTAGACTGTGCACACAAGAAAACATAGGTAAATGCAGAGCACCTTTGATTCGTTACTCCGACGAACGGTCAGAACATGGGCGGAATAAGACTCTAATCCTGTCCGCCCTTACTGAGCGGTCATCCGCGTCCATGTCGACGGGCTCTTCAACCTGGAGCAGACCTTTCGGTCACTCCGATTACGTGGTGATACAGACGTGATTTCGCCACTACCATCGAAAAATGATTGTGCGCCATGAGGGAATGGGTACCAGAATTATGACTGCCCAATTTTACTGGCACTATGAAAACCTTCGCTCACTGGGAGAAATTTTACGGGAAGAACTTCTCTGGACACACCCAGAATTGAACCGGGCACCGCCCGCAAGCAACCCAGTGCTAAGCGGGCGCGATAACCAACTACACCATGTGCCACGCTGAGCAGATGCCATTATGAGACATCCCGGGCTTAGCCACCTGAGGCATTTCTACATGTCTGCAAGGTCTACCAAGAGGGTGTCTTTATCGATCCTTCATGCAGTCGGTAGCCTTGGTAATATTCTCATTTTTGCCTCCTTAGGGTATATGACAGGTTTGTGTGAAACCAATGTTGACTTAACTCATCTGTTGTCTAACTCTGAACCTGGACAAAGCCGCACAGACTGAATGCTATTTTTTGCGCCCTAATAATTCAATATCTGAACTTGTAAGGTTTCATTGATAAATTGTTCCACCGGAGCACCTCGCCGTTAACACATCGATCAGGACCAGCCAACACACGTTGAAAACGTCAGGTTATGCTCCTGCTCGCTGACGGGCCTATTGCCAGCTTTGGCCCTCCCTCACCTACAGTTCCTCTCGGCCGATAATTTTGTTGCGACGATGCCAACTATCGAGTCCGCGCTGGCTCACCTATCATCTCGGGCGGACAATATCACCGGGCCCACGGGACCGCCCCACTTCAGTACTTCGTACACTTCAACAACACTGACGAGCATTATCGCATGCGCAATTCCTATGGTGGCACTCATGTTCTTGGCTGGAATTTCCTGGACCTATCGCTACTCGTTGCAAAACCCGAGGCCTATCAATAAAGCCTCTAGTTATCAGCTTCAACGTTTCGCTCCCCGTAGGTCCAATTCGTAATTGAAGTCTAGCTTCGTCTAATGAGCGCTCCCAGTGTTCTATATTTTCCTTGTGCTCGCTAGTCTTGCCGAAGTACCTATCTAGTTTCTTTTACTCTTGTCGCCTTCCCCTAAGTTTTGTCCGTAGGTCGCCATTTCGAGCTGGCTCCTGTTACAGTACGACTACCATCACAATTACCCAAATATCGGAACTCGGACAGGAGTGAGGCTCCTGCTGTCAGTATGGCCCTACACGCTCCCGATTTGTTCGCAACTCCTTTGTTGACACGAGTATAGGTTTACCGCATGCTGGACGGCTGCGACGGCGAGTATTCTCTCATTCCTGTTCATCCATCCAAAATGGTCAAGACATCCAGCGTCTTCCATCGGCTCGCAAGCGTTATGGGCCCTTACTACCTGGATTCTATGGATCATTGGCTCGGGCCTCCTAAACGCTGCGGTGCCTTCACTCCTAGTCAAAGGCAGCTGCAAGGACATCGTCTATTGTGACCAGATTCGCTCGTTATTCTGTGAGTACTGTGTATTTTAAAGTCGATGAATTCTGTTTGACCAAGCGCATAGCGCTGGCTGTTATCGAAAGGTGACCCTTCCTCATTTTCTTCTCTTTCCAAGGTTTAACACGCATTCAATCTTGATAGCGTGCTTTTAACCTCGAGCATGGTGGTGGTGATCTGGCGAGCTTGGCAGTCAACACGCGATATCCTGCACCCCGCCGACATTCTCATGAGGTGATACGCATCCAATGAGGATGCGACGACGGCGCGGGGCATGCGGCACCTTAAATTTCACTAGCTCCTAATATGCATTATAATATTATCTAGTAACGCATTATAGCAATAAGTAAATGCCAGTCCTAGCTCTTGAGACGAGGAAGCTCTTGACAAGCCGCATCAACGTTGATATAGGCAAACATTAAAAAAAAGGGATATACTGGTCCTAATGGTACATCCACTACCCTCCGTAATCGAATCATTCGCACACGTTGTCCTAACCAGATGCTAGGGTTCATACATGACCAGGAACGATGGCCGAATGGCATCGTTCGTGTACACCACGAGTTCATCATAGTTCAACGTTCCACCTTTTTCGGCAAGCACCTGAATATATGGGTTGTAATAGTTGATTGTCACATGAACTATCGGACTTACCGAGTCAAAGCCAGGAGGTGGCGCCGTCAGAGTCGTGAGGTCGTGTGTCAGTTTGTAGCCCTTTCCCACAACGACTTTGTTAAGTAAGATGGCTTTCAGATTCGACTTGCAGTCATTATGCGAATAATCATTCGATCTACCGTCGGGATGATGAGGGTTTAAGATGAATATGTCGTGACGTTACTCACTTAGAGGACGTCGAAGATGTATAAATACCACGACCAAACCTGATACAGAGGGTCAACTTCGAATTCGCAGTTAGAAGTCAAAATGCGTCACCTTCCCCAGCCAGTCTTCTTTCCGAAGAGATTGAGGTCGTATGAGGTCCTAACAATGCAACACAATGAACACGTCGGCGATGAACAGAGCTGGGTGTGTCCCTTGTCTCCCAAGTGGCACTCCCGACGGGTACCATGCCAGCGACGGTTCTCGTTTCCGGGGGACCTGCCTTGACTCACGAATTGGCCGCGGGCCTCCACGGATGTCCTTTTGTAATCGATAACTGGTCAGCAATTCACGGAACTCGATTTCCGAGGAAACCCACCGATAGGAGTTGTACGCAGCAAGGGACGACGCTGGTGAACAGATCTTATAGACCCGACGGACCGATGGGCATTGAGTCGCATGCCGCCAGGATGTCTTGAACTGATCGGCCACTGTAGGTACTAGTTAATATTTGCCCCAGCGTTCGCATAATTAAGGGTATACCGCTCTTGAATGTAACATGACCAGCAGGAACCTCGAGGATAACTGGACCCATCTTCTCCACTTTATCAATGCACGCTTGACTGCAGAAATGGGACATCGTCATCTTTGGCGCTTGAAGACACATGAGACAAAGGGTCTCCCCCAAACTAGTGAACGTATATGTTATGTGATGAAATACATAACACCCTGAGACGACTTACGTCTTGTGAGCCATGGAACAATATTCTCCGAGCGAACCATTAGCGTTGGTGTATACGGGGTTTTGACAATTAGGAGCCTGACACGTTCCTGCGGCTGAAAAACAATCAGTCGGTGGTACTTTGGTTCCTGCAAACGTCAGCCACCTTTGGATGGCTGGCTGCCTCCGCTCATGGTCTGTCTCCTCGCGATCCCATTGGTTAGCCCGTTCGCGTTCTTCGCACAGGCTTTACTACAGAATGGATGTGTCTTGGTGCCATCATAATATTTCGGCCGGATAAGGCAAAACTGGGTATCACAATACTGAGTTGCTGAAGACGCAAATAACGAGGAATGACTTACATCGCAGTTGGCACCTGGCACTGTTAACTGCGGAGGCTGGCTGCCCATTGCCGGCGTCCAGTTCTTCAACTTGTCCTTGCTCGCACAGGTTTTACCACAATAAGGATGGACCTTGGTACCGTCAGAGTATTTGGGTCGGAGGTGGCAAAACTAGGCACATCTCAGTCAGTTAAGCGTTGAGCAGAACGGGGAACCACGTACGTCGCATAGGGGATTTCCGTAGTTGCTGGGGGGACTTGTGGAGAGGCCATTGTTGCAATGTGAAGGGAGAGAACTAGGAACGTTCACGGGGGCCGATGGTGCGGGAGCGCTCGGGCCACTCTGCATTGGCGCCGCAGGCGCTGCCTGTGGGGCTGCTTGGGGCAGAGGTTGCGAAGACTGGTTTCCGGCCAGCTTCGCTGCAATAGCAGGATATGCAGACGCAGCGGTGCCCAGAAGAGACAAAACCGTTGGAATATGCGCTGCCATTCTAGACGAAGACGGTCGTACGCGCTTAGCTTAGCTCACCAGGAGCGGGAATGTTTGATGATCTTGACGGAACTGCCAGCATCTGAAGTAAGTTGTTTATAAACGAGTGGCACGTCACATCGATGAAAACATGCATGAAACGCAATCAGCCACTCGCAAGGGCAGCAGGAACAACGAGGCCGGAGCGTGCCAAGCATGAGGCGGACGACGGAATTGATCAGGAATTTGTCTCCTCAACGCGCCTTTAAACCGAGCTCCCATCTTCCAATCACCCTTGCAAATTATGGTTTCTTTCGTTCAGAGCGTTGTTCATTGGGGCGCGAACCGTGCACAAGGCACTCCTCCAAAAGATCTCTGTGAGGTTAGTTCAATCTGTGTTTTCGATCTGGCGAACAAAAGAAACTTGCTTATAAATTAATTTAGATTTGCGGTGTAAAGCCAAAGTTTGTCGAGAAAGGATTCAAGCACCCATATTGTAGCAGGACTTGTGCGAGGAGTAGTGGACAGGGTGCTAGTCCAACGGCATGTCTGCTTTCCGGATGCCGCACGACAGGGAAGCCAGCCTTCTCCAATTTCTGTTCGGAGGAGCACGCCGTGCAAGTCTCCAGTTTTCTATCCTGATCTTCTTATTTCAAGTATTAATGCCGAGATGATTGGATACAGGGCAGGCGTTCGTCAAGGTCTAGTGGCTGGTTGTACCCGCTGCGGCGTGCAGCCTCGTACTGTCGGTGAAATGTGCGTTGCTTGTGATCGACGGGCTCGTGCAGGACCACGACTGCGTGAATTAAACGCAGACAGCTCAACATTCAAGAACCGTGAGTCGCGAGCGATTATCGGATCTTCGTCAGACCATAACGGTAGACTTTGGCGTCCACAGTACGAGCTCAGTTCCTGAGCGAATGGGAAGGAACTAACGAGCACTTACCTGCATTCGAGAAAGCCTACGAAGTCATTCTAACCCGTGACGTTCGAGTGCGCCACGATGCATATCGGTGTGTTTTTAATCAAGGAGAACACGTCCTAGCGTTTTAAGACCACGTGCATTTCGTTCGCTAGCGCCAGGGTTCCAGGATCAGAAGAGATCCGAACATTCTACAGTTCCCTATGCGTCTGCGACCTCGGATACAAGGAAAGCAGCCCTTGCAATGGCCCGACATGTGGAATTTGCTGCGCCGTGAAGTCCGCCTTTAAGTCATTCGCCTTTGGAGAGACTGCGATGGGAGGAAGGTGCATTAATTTCGTTAGCTCGAGGGGAGGGCTTGGCTGATCGATTGACGAGCCCAGGTTCGGACCGGGAATCTATTCATACCGTAACCCTGCTCGTGCCGACAGATTCTCGACCTCTTGTACAACTTCTCCCTATCGTGTGATGATTGCTTGCGATGCAATCGTTCAGCCTGGACAGGTGTCAGAGGATGACGGTGGGGTGAGTATTCCTGGTTCAATGTGTAACATCACGTGTGCCCACTGATCGCCACCAGGTTGAAGAAGAGTCCATCTTTATCCCTGTAGCGGATGGAATTCTCCCAGCTTATGTCATCATGTATACCGTCTAATTTACTCGGGCATACTGTACAGAACGAGAACGAGGGTGTATGATAATCTACGCTATTTACGGATTGATAATTTATTGTGCCGGTCTTGCTGCCCTATATCTATCACGCAGCAACTGGGGTTCGGAATAGAGTTTTAATTACTGCCTGTAGCGTGGGCTTAGGCTTGGGCCTGAGTAGCTCCTCACTTTCATCGCCATAAACGATGAGAAAGGCTGGCCGGATCGCATCGTTGTTATATACCACAGTCTCTTCGTAATTCAGGTCCACACCAGGCTCGCCGATCACCTGTGTGCCTCAATCAGGTCACGATCCACGAGATACAATGTAGCCTTACAGAGTGACATCCTGGCGGCGGGGCCACAAGAGTCACGGCATTCCGTACGCGCCTCTTGGGGTTTCCAACAATCACTCGATTCAGGAGAAGAACGCGAGTGGTCGTGTTCCCGTTGACGTTTTGACTATAATCATCCGCCTCTGAGAAGGCGTTAGCGGGGGCCCAAAGATGACAAGGACTTGCTCACTTGACGAGACCGATGTCGTGTATATTCCTGTGCCGAATCTGGCGAGTGATGAGTTCAATTTCTCCAGTTGGATTTCTGGAACCAGTGTACCTCCGGAACTTGTTCTTTGTGCCTGAGACAACATGAGTAGACTGAAGGAAGAGAAAAGAAAGTGGTGTCCACACACCGCATTTCCTGACGTCGAAAGAGTTGCGTATAATGCAGCACAAGTGACATTCGGGCAACATGCAGAGGTGTGTGCTTGATTTATTTTCTCCGAGAGAGCAAGCGCGATTGGTTCCATGGAAGAGAAATTGCTCGTTGGAACAAGCGGTTGTTTGTCGCATAAGGGCAGACAGATCTGCAAGGACTCGGTCACTGGTTGGCTTGCGGTCGGAACCTTATGCATCCAAGAGCGTAACGGGATACTGACCGGTATTGAAAGTAAGGCACGTGAAGGCTAGGTGGAGAAATGATCTTGAATATTGCCTTCACTCGAGGCCTCGTCTTGTGGGGATGTTTCCACCCATCAATGAACTGCTTTTCCACTACTGCTAATTGAAAAGCGGACGGTGCACGAGGTCGAGCTACTCACCAGTTGCATAATCTGGGTCGGTGGGGTCAAGCAAATGCAACCTATTCCAACGGCCTCCCCGGTGATTCTTCGGGTTAGCAGAGCTGAATGGGTCACAGACACTCAATTCCTGCCGGAGAATCTGGTTCATGTTTATGGTCTCGACTTACCCAACGCCTCGTTATATATCAGTCAACGAAGTGCGGAATTGAGTTGCTCGAGCACGTACAAACTCCCGCCCAAAATCAGGTTCAATACCAGCATGCAAGGGGCCAAATAGCATTCGAAAGCGTTTCATGGGCCACATGTTCGCCTCATGTCGAAGTACTATGAGTAATCCTGGATAGAGCAGCGCGTGTCCTCTTGTTTTGGAGACTATTTTATCCTACGTTGTTGAAACCATCGACCTGTGAGGGGTTGTTCACCCATGTTGAAGTTGAACGTTGAACATATTTATCCGGATCATACTTGCGATCACAGTAGGCAAAGGTCTCCGCATTACATTGTGACAGCGTGACATGGATGTCACTCCATCTGACTCCTGCTGACTCCTGTATGATGGGTTTTGGCATGCTCCCTGCACGAGGCAGGTCTTGTCAGTGCGAGAATGACCAGGCCGTGACATATCGTCCTTTGTACTAAACATGCAGTGCAAAATGCTGTTAATCACTCACAGTCACAGGCCCTTGGACAGCGCGCGACTCACCTTATTACATCCACCTTTGAAGCTGCAAGTAGTTTTTCGCTTTTGCACTTCCATTTCCGCATCCCCACCTCAAATCCGCCACTACAACGTGAGCTTCCAGACAACAGCACTACACTATCTACCACCTATCTTCTCTAACCATGTCATCCCGCAAGAGAATGACCGTCCTCACCCCACCTACCGCCCTGCAAGTTCCGACATTGGTCACTACTCCTGCTTCTCCAACCGGAAAACCTCCTGTTAGATATCGTGTCGAGGAGCGCACTCGCACCATCTATGTTACATCAGAAGTACCACCATCTCAGTGGGACTCTCGAAACATAGGCTCTCTCTTTTCTCAGACCAACAGCGGTGGTCAGCCCATGCGTCGCACAAGATCGAAGGTCCAGACAGAGTATGTCATTACGGAAGACACTCCAGATTCCGCGTCTTCCGAGCCACATTCTGCTCCAGCCATCCTCTCCCCGCAACGTTCTCGGCGATCAGCCCCACCATCACCAATCCCGCCGTCGCCTACCCCGTCGACCTTCAGGGGTCCGCGTCCGCGGATCCTATTTTATCACAAACAAGACCCATACTACGGCTTCACCAACTTTTCTCCACACCCAGTCAAGTACAAAGGAAAAGTCTACCCGACCAGTGAACACCTTTTCCAGTCATTCAAAGCACGTTATCCGCTTTTCGTCTCCCTATTCCATCTAATCATCTCTCCAGTTTCAAGGTTACAGAGATGATATTGCGGAGCATATCAGGCTTTGCTCTCCATACCCAAGTATGGCTTTTTCCGAAGCCCGCCGCTTTCCAAGCCACGTGAGACCAGACTGGAGGAAAGTGAACATTCCAAAGGTAGCGACCCCAAACTGGTATTTCATCTCCCAGACTTACGGATGGCCCTTCAGATGGACGAGGCGCTATATCATAAGTTTACGCAGCATAACGATCTTAGAGCGGAGCTTCTCGCCACAGGAGATGCTGAGCTGGTAGAGGTAAGTATCACCCCGAAATCCCTATCAACCGATCCTGAATTCAATCATCTACCCCGTAAACAGGACTCCGACAAGGACTCGTTTTGGGGCATAGGCGCTGATGGCAAAGGCTCAAATGAACTCGGAAAAGCCTTGGAACGGTTGAGGACCAGGCTTCGGAAAGAGGGCTGGTGAGGGGATTGATATCGTTACTCGCGCCTCATGGTTATCGTCAGTGTGTACATGCCGGTTGATCCAGTATTTGTACTCCAACACGTGTTTGTTGTATTTCCTTCTTCGCCTCCGTCCCGTGTGTGACCATACATGATACACAACGTGCTTGCTGATGAAACGCATCCTCGCGGTTGCTGTATGTCATTAGGGGCCAATAATATAAGTACGGCCGCCTGGACGAATACCACTCTCATAAGTTACTCAGTCAGCCCTACCGATTCAATCATGTCCGCTGCCCGCGTCCAAGCCCCTCAAGCTGCCCAGCTTTGCGATGTAATTGCCTGCATTATTCGCTATCTCGCTACCGCCACAACTGAAACGATTCTTCCTTACAGCATTGCCATCAGAAGCCCAAGTTCGGAAACCATCAATACTGCTCGAAGACGTGTGCTACTCAAGCTGCAGCTCTTTGTAATGTCAGTATATAGTGGTAATATCGCCGCCGCCATCCCCTGATACCATTCTCGCCCAATAGCATTGCCACAAAAAGCCAAAGTTCCAGAACTTCGATTATTGCGGCAAGCACTGCGCGTCCCTTGCCAATGCAAATGGGACTAAACCCCGCGGTGCTACTGCGAATAACACCACGAAGAAGAGCACCAACTCCAACAATAATCAACAACCTGCTGCGGGCGGCGCCACAATTGATCCCATGCAAATCGCCCGTACGTGTCGGTCCTATCCTGGGCAATCTTATCTTGCATCTACTCATCACACCCTCAAACAGAACTTGTCGTTCAACACGTCCCTCAGCTCCAGTCGCTGCTAGCCAGTGCCCAGGGCCAAGGGTCCAACTCCGCAGTGTCTGTCAATACTCAATCGGGAGTAACACAACCTCCCACCAACAATCCTTTCCTCAACGCCGCCACTGCGGCAGTCCAAGCTACTCAGAGCACCACCAACGGTAGTCGTTCGATACTTTCCTTCTCCAGCGGAAAGAAGAACACTCAACCCCCGTTGAATGTTAGCACCAAACAGACTACCGATGATCTTAGGTGCATTATCCCTGGCTGCAAGCAGCTTGTCTATGTTGACGAAGAAGGAATAGTCAGCGATTATTGCTCGCTAAGGCATCGCGAGTAAGTTCTTGTTCGTTTCATTGCACAAACGGGGTACGGAAGCTTATTATGTATATTTTTAGGGAAGCTGTGACTTCTGGCTTAATCTCGCCTTGTATCATGTGTTTAGTCCTCCCGCAGAGTGATTCGGACTATTTTTGCTCGAAGGCTTGCCGTGAGGAGTCCATGAACAAGCGATACGACGACGAAGATGATGAGGAATGGAGTCCTGTTGAAAGCCAGAACTGATGGATAGCCAGCTTCCCTCGCACTTAGCAATGCAGCATTTAGGTGTGGTCTCGGTGCCCTTGAAAAGGTGTATGATTTAGTCTAGATTACGTCTCACCGGTGAATGGATGCAATGTATTATAGGTTTCAGGTAGCTGGAATGGAGGGTAAAATCCGACGAAAGATAAAATCCTGATTTCTGATAAATTTGACTTGGATCTTGTGTACGCCCTTCACATGCTCGGGCGCCGTGGTGCTTGGCAATATGCCCGTTTAATTAAGGAGAAGCATTAGGCTTAATTAACGGATTTTTATGCCGTTAGTCGGCTCGTGAATTCATTCAGGTTGCATCAATTGCTCGGGAAGGGAAGGGGGGGGGGGAATATGGTAATGAAATCGGTAGCACATGTGTCCTGTTTGTTCAACATCGCAGTATCAGAAACGGGATACAAGATTGTGTAGGCAGAAAATACATTTGGGGGATAAACAGCGGCGAATGAGTGGAGGAGATGACGCAATGCAGGGGGAAAGGCGCTAATGATACAAGGTTGGGCGAGAGTCCACGATGTGGGGTACGGAATCCACGCAATGTGAGAATCAAGTAGCGAAACGAGAAAGACCGTGAGTAGGGTCGTAATATTGCGAGAGGGGAAGTGTCAGAGCCAGAAGGGTGGGGAGAGCATGGGATAACGGTGGATGAGATGAATTACTTGCGGTGAGCGAGCTTCGACAGAATGCGCGTCAGGATTGCTGCAAGGGGAATGTTGCTGACGATCAGTTAATAGACGGCAGTTGGACCAATGAGAACACGTACATCTAAGAGGAGCCACAAGGGATCGGACGCGCTGGCTGGTGCAATGATGTACACCAAGTTCCAGTTGGTTTTCATAGAAATGGTGGCAGCGTGGACAAGAAACGACCCTGCTGCAGAGATTAGGACGAAAGACTAAGTTGGAATGTCGAGATAAGGTTACCCGTCATGTATGTCATGGACATGGTGATGAGACATCAGATCCTTGGTGTCCCATAGTGCGTCAGAACATCCGGGTCGTTGACATGCGATTGAGTCAGCCTCTCGAAGGCCCCGCGTTTCCATGGCTGGGAGAGCTTCGTGCTGGTAGAATATATAAGGGAGTTGTGGTGAGGTGAGACACCCGGTATTGGGGAGGCCGACTAACTGTTTTTGACACCCCTTGATGACATGATTGTCGATAAATTAACTTGATCTCCGCGTTCTCGACCTCCTTCACTCGGGTTTCAATGCGTGACTGGTTTGAGTCCTCGGGACCTTCTACTGGGGTGTAGTAAGTCAATGGGCCGTCTTCTTCGTCGTCTTCGTCATCAATTGAAAGGTTCGATCGCGTTTCACTGATATCCAGGTGTAGCGGCATACCAGCTCGATATCGAATAACGATCTCTTGCGCAGGACTACTCGCTGCGCTCGAAGAGCTTTCTGATGAGGTGGTTGTCGATGGCGATACGGCAGCAGAAAATTCCCAGGTGCTTGCCGCGTCTATGTCAGCGATAGCCTGGCGTGCTTTCTCGAAAAAGCTCTGGGGAATATATATGGCGTGGCGCTTGGTGTTACCCTGCGATGTTTCAAGGGAAGGAAATCCAGGAGGGGAAAGTTGAATAATGTCTCTGACTAAGGCTTGGGCAGCCATGTCACTTTCAGGATGTGGAAAGGACTGAGAGGAGCGGTGGAGGGGTTCCGGTTTCAGCTAATAGTGGTCGACGTTCGTTATATATGACGATGTGTTGACGCGAGAACATTCAGTTGACTTCTTGTAGGCGAGAGCTTCCAACATGGCCATGGCGTGGCCGTGAAGATGTTCACTATTGGTCCCAGCGTGTTGCAGAATCTGCGTTGTAGACTATTATAGGTCGGGTCTGTCCGCCAGGTTTCAAGCCACGATGAAAACGCGCGAAGACGATGATAGACGAATCAACTGCAGGGTGTAATTCATAAGCCAAGTGATGCCTCATAGTAATTAGTGGAAGGATTCAGCAGTTCAGAGGACGGGAGTTGTCGCAGCGCTGACTACAAGCCAACTTATCATTTCTTGAAAAGGATAGACGGCAATTGCCGACTCCGATCGAGGCGGGGCTTGACGTATCCAATACCTGATTCGATACTTCCTCCCTTCTCAGTCCAATATGCAACATATGCAACGCCTCCCAAGGCTACCCAGTATCATCTCCTCGCGTCAAGTGTCGCCTCTTTGGGCGTACGCGACAACACGCCCCAGGACAGTTGCCTCTCCCAGCGCGAGCCGCCAAGTTGCCACAAAGCCAGCTTACGAAGGTCACATTCCCCTGAACTGGTTTGAGAATGCATTCCTTGCTGTTGGCTCTGCAGTGATGGCACTCTCTGATCCGCGAAGAGGAGGTAACTCCTCTTACCACACTACACGGTGATGGGGCTAACAGTTAAACCCTAGACATGATCGCAGCGCTTGGGGAGACGACGGCTGGACGTAGCTTGCCTCGTTTGAGAGACATAATGCTTGAGGATCCTGAGGGGCGCCAGATCTTAAAAGATCGTCCACGAGTCAACTCCCAAACTGTCGACATGGACAAACTTGCGCAGCATCCCGAGGGGACTTTTGGACGCGCATACGTGACGTGGTTAGAGCGTTGTGGCGTCACCCCAGATACCAGAGAACCTGTATGTTCTGATACTGCCATGCCTCGACTGTCCTCAGAAATCTTAAGTGCCTTAGGTCCATTACATTGATGATCCAGAGCTGGCCTATGTCATGCAGCGATACCGCGAATGTCACGATTTCTATCATTGCATATGCAACCTCCCCGTCAACGTCGAGTCGGAACTTGCACTGAAGTTCTTTGAATTTGCCAACCTTGGCCTTCCCATGACGGGTATATCAGCTATTTTCGGCCCACTGCGCCTAACGTCCAAGAAGAAGGATCGGTTGTATTCCGAATTCGTGCCTTGGGCGTTGAGGTGTGGCGGAACCGCAAAAAGCCTCATTACCGTGTATTGGGAGAAGCGTTGGGATCAGAACGTTGATGACATGAAGAAAGAATTCGGCATATCGGATCCACCTGAAGCCCGATGGAGTAGACCCTTGAGCGAAGCCAAGGCTGCGG
This sequence comes from Podaxis pistillaris, assembly GCA_018524465.1. Lineage (NCBI taxonomy): Eukaryota > Fungi > Basidiomycota > Agaricomycetes > Agaricales > Agaricaceae > Podaxis > Podaxis pistillaris. The sequence goes on along the minus strand of JAEUWN010000522.1, from coordinate 27,126 downwards.
CTGCGAAGAGGCAACAAAAAGCACTCGGGTTCGGACAGGGTATGACCTTTTTCTCCTGGGATATTTCATTCTGAAACCTTCAACCTTCCAACTAGGTCAACGCTGACGTTGCAACACCAACTCTTCGGGTTTCACCTATCCTAGATAGCACCCGTATCGTCATTAAGAGGTCACTCGTTCCATCACGAACCCCATGGATCTACTTCAATATGTTGGGAAATTGCCACGGAGCCGTCGTTTGCTAATTGACCCTCTGTTCCGCAGTCGTATATTCATTCGGTCCTGGTGGGGACCCTTGGTAGCTATGGTTTCCTACTGTGGGTTCCTCATCGCGCCCATACAATCATGGATCTAGAACCTGCCAGCCTTTCCGGTGTCCGCTTGTGAAGACAACCGTAGCTCTTGTTTAAGACTGTTAATGTGGCTGTATCATTGGCAGAAGATTCTTCAAGGCCTTGCTTCAAGCTAACTAAGCAATTCGACTTCGCTGTTGCTAACAATGGTCGGGGTCTAAATTTGGATTCATGAACTGGATGTCGTTACACCTGTTGAACGGCAATTGAATCAAGTGATGTACTCGAATTGGGCGCTCATCGAAGAAAACGTCAGCCAACGTTCATAAGAGGCTTAGTGACGACTTTAGGGTGATCACAAGTTCCATAGCGAGGCTGCCTTCCTAGGGTTTGTACCTCAGGGAACATGAGGAGCACCTTTCATTCGTGAACCTGGCCCATTCAGACGGCTGGTCATAAGTAGATGTGCACAGGATGCTGTGTTCAGCTCCGTCCGCGGTCCAATCGCGATGGAAACTAGCAAATTTTTCTAAAACCGAGTGGCTAGCCACTAACGATAGTTGAAATTGAAGGATCCATCGAACGCGAATAATTAACCCTTGCAAAACAAGGATGACTTTCAGTCCTGTCGGGTTATTCCGTAACAATGGTCCGAAGGCAAAGGATCGGAGAGGAGCGAAGCCTGGAATCTTGTTTTTATTTAAAATAAACGCCCGAGAAGCAAGCAACCCCCAGATCGACATCCTACAGACATGAGATCCAATAACTCCTAATGACGGCTAGGACTTGTCACTTGATAACCCGTTCATGTCAATAATGATATCATGGTGTGTCAATAAATATCTCAACATTAGGTTGAGATGCTTCGTCGCTCCGATCCTCACCGATTCCTCGCAGAAAAGCCAGGTCTTCAGGCTACCTATCCAACTTCAAATCGAGACAGTATCTGTAACTCGGCACCAGGATGACAGGTGGGTCGCGCGGACCTGTGAAGGGATGGTCTCATGCCTGATTACAATTTGTTTTCCAATTGAGTGGCCCCTGAGTGGCCCTTTCTTCGCAGGAGTCAAGCAGCAGTCTCCATAGGCTCTGAACAACCACTCATAGACCAGTGAGATGAGCCTGTCAATCATTCTTGCATCCGAGGATGTACCAAGGACGCCACAGGGTATGAAGTCGTGGGCCTCCCTTTCCACTTGTATTTTGAAATGCTAGCAACTTCAAGCAGTCTTTTTTTTCATTCACCGTTCCGTGACGACAGATCGCCAGCAAGACGTGTGAACCAGCTGATATCGGAACATACCAGGCCAAACAAGACCTACAATGGACAACAGCACTTCCGTTGATCTACAGGGTATTCAATCCGATCATAGCACAAATCTGCCAAGCGCGCTAGTGTCAAGCCGCGCCTCGAGATTTGCCAAGTCTATTTTCGTACCTTGGGACCAGTTGAGCTATAAAACAGCTGGCGAATGCCAAATGACCTGACATTACAAGAAAGCTCTTCCAAACTCCCCTCTCCTCTCGTTTCTGTAATCTCAGTTTCCACCATGAACGGAAGTATCGCCTATATTAACTCCGATATTTCTGGTGCTGCCTTACAGCCTCGTATGGATAAAGATACTGCAATTGTATGCCTCCGCCTTGGCCTTTGGCCTTTCATAGCTGCTCACTGTCCCAATTTACAGGTGCATGTTTCTGTGGTGGCAATTGTATCCGCCGTCCTTCTCCAATTTATCCTTTCTCGGAACCTCGAATGCACCCGAAAACTCTTTGCTAATATCGTCGCCACACCCACCAAGCTCATCATCTTCCTCTACCTGGGCCAGATACCACTCCGTCGCTTTGGTTTTCTAGACCAATTCTCACTTATCAACGTCGTCGGCGTCGCGGGCTTCGGAGGACTCGGCCTATCAACACTCTACTTCTTCCATGGCCGTTTCCTACCCACGTCTCGGTCGAATTCCCTGAGCGCCACGGAGGTGCACGATGACCGCGATAAAGAAATCAAGCTAGATCGAGCTCTACAGCGGAAGATCACCTTCCTGTTAGTGTGCGAGATTTACCATACGGTTGTTGGTGTCGTGATTGGTGTTTCGGTCATGCGACTCCTCAGTTTCTGTGACATCGATCACAAGCACCTCGATTTGCTCATGACTGCTGGCCTATTCGGTCCGACGGTATTTTTCGTGCTTTTCATCTCGTTGGCGGGAGTTGTATTTGGGGTTAGCTGGTGCCTCCACAAATTCTACAATCGGTGGCATGGTTGAATGATACACTGAAATTGACGTTCTCCGCATGGAATGGTCTCAGGGAGGTCATGGTCATCCGTCGATGTCATACACGTAGTGAACTCGGGAGAACTTTAAATATTGTATAGTATGTATCGTATGTCGTTGTCCATAATGCTTTCGTCGTCACTTGTTGCTTTGTTACTGCATATTATACGAAATAAAGTAGTAGTTGGACCCGTTATCGTCACAGTGACCGAATATGCGTCTCGCGGGTAGGAGCCCAATAGATTGGTGTGCTCTTGGATACGAGTACGCAAGGGTGACGACACGCGGTCGTCTTTGCGGTCAAACTAAATTCCTCCCTTTCGGGACTTGTATGAATAATTACCCACACGGACACCATCTAGGCCCTGTTTCAATCAACTGAGCGTTGCACCCCTGAGTAGTGACGGTTCTGAGCTATGTCTTTAGTAGATTTTTAGCACGGATACAACGCCGAATGGGAGGGGGCGTCCGACAGAGGGAACGTCGCTTGGCGGGTTGGGGGAAGATCGGATCGGATCAGGTACGTTTTAAGTGGAGCCTTGATTGACTTGCTTTGTGGATCGACGCGAAGCTCCTTTGAAAGTAAAATTTAAAAGATGGTGTAATTCCAACAAACAAAAGGAACTTTATATGCACAGGGTAATCGCAAGTTAGCCGGTGATTGAAAGGAATAGAACAGGACGAGCGAGTAAACGATAAGAACGTTTATCAAAACCAGAACTTGAAAAAAAGAGGTGTTATTGGTTTTGAAATTCCCCACAAATTCTCTTTAGGCTCCAGTTTGAATTTTCAATCCTTTTGATACTTGCTAGCCTCCCTGATCCTCCCTGATGCAGTGTGGTGGGAACGCTGGGGAATGCTAATGTACTGTTGGAACTAGTAAGAGCCTGTCGTTCAGAGTTTAAAAGACAGGTGATTCAGAAGGTAAATTGACTATTGAAGACAGAGAAACTCCTATTTGTGTACTGAGATGACGTGTTTACGGCTGACTTCGCCGTGCTCGACCCCGGTTGGAAAAGTACAACTGTTGCGACCGTAGACGAAAGCCTCATCTCCGCCAGTGATCACGAGGTGACGATCCCTACGTTACGAATTTATGTAACAAGCGTTGGCGCTAAATGTGGGCACAAAAGTCATGATAAGCCTTGGGAGGTACCTGGAACTGACTCTCGTACCTACCTTCTCACTGAATCGGGCACGGTCCCGATGATCTTATGTCAAGTCAATTCTTATGGAGGGCCATGTTGGTATTGGCAGTCAGTGTGATAACTTCTGAGGAAGCCGGTCAGCCTCCCTACCAAGGTTTGGGCGAAACCACCGACCTCCACGCGCCGTCTCGGAGACCCCAACCGATAAAGTGGGTCCTTTCCCCGTACAATCGCTGAGTCCGTGCATATCATGCCTGTGGTCAGGTTTGTTGCTATGAGATGCGGACTCCATATAGTTCCGTAGCTTCTTAGCAAGCATATCTTGGTCAATCGGCTTATTGAACAACGGATCGGGTTTCAGGTTTGGCCGAGGCGACTTGAGACAGGGTTGTGGGGTGTGATGGTCATACAGATTATATAGCCAAACGTCTTCCTGTTCTCTGTCGCCGACCGGAGGAGTTAGTTCAGGAGGTCTATGTCGTTTGGCTGGGGCAGACACGTACTCCATGCTCCCTGCCTCCTCGTTGACGTTTAGATAGAATTGGTCAATAATGTCGGCCACGGCATCTACCTCCAATTGGCGTGGCGTTGCGGGATTGGAGTTAGTAGACATGTTTTGGGTGTAGTGGGGGTGGATATGCAGGGTCTTCAGCGGAAGGATCCCAACCCCAAAATGTCAGAATCCGCCCACCTTTGTACCTTCGGCGTATCCAAAGAGAGATAACGTCCCAGGCTCATTTCCGCCGCCGTCAGAGACAGTCTCCAGATAGGTATCAGCATAAGAGAAGTTCAGAGCACGTGTAAAGGATAGTACCAGTTATGTTGTGCGGCCGGCGCTTCTATATTTCATCTGTCCACCCGCGAAGGAATTGGTGCAAAATCGGGTGTGAGGGTTGCGAAAATCGTCTGATGATGTGATGTAGCACCTCATCTCGGGTATGTTTATCCGGCGAATGCAGAAATTTTCAGTTCATAGAATGTAAAATACGCACATTCAGTTGTAATGACATCTGAAATATGACCACCTCGTGTTAACCTTCTTGATTGCAGAAGTCGCCGCCAAGCAGGGGCAAACATTCAAATCACGCTTCCTCTGACGCCACGGGACTTTGTGCTGACTTTGTAAAATGTTTCCTGCCTCGCGTTTCCTTCTCCGTCGAGCTCTATGGTCCAGCAAAAATGTGCTTTATTACCGCAGAATATCTACAGCACACCTCGATCCAATCATTCAAGATTTTACGTCTAAAATCTCTACAAAACAACCCACATTTTCCCTCCCTCCAGGACAAGTCTCTGTTTTGAATCAGCCGGTCGAATTCTATTCCCTACTACTGGTACGAAGTATTCTATATTGCTTTGCAATTCCTCATCTAATCGCGCCACTCAGGAAATGATCAGACGTGCTGAGCACAGAATATTCATATCCTCTCTGTATATTGGCTCCGAAGACACTGAAATAGTTTGTGGGCCTTTAAACCTAACAGAAAGCTATTCCTTACGCCTGGTCAGCTAGACACCATCGCCAAGGCACTGGACGCCAAGCCGTCACTACATGTTTATTTACAGCTCGACCTGAACCGCTCGACGAGACCCGGGCCTTCCTCAACGGCAAAACTTTTACTTCCGCTGTTGGAGAAGTATCCCTCAAGAGTCCACGTCTCGATGTTTAGAAGTCCAAGCCTCCGCGGTGTTATGGCTAAAATAGTCCCACCGCGCTTTAATGAAGGTTGGGGGACGTGGCATGCCAAAATTTACGGCGTCGATAACGAGGTTATCATCAGTGGGTGCGTACGTTCCTTCCTCCTTGCGGAGCCCAAGTTCATCTGTCTTAGAGTTGACCCAATTCTAGCGCGAATCTTAATAAATCCTACTTCACGGACCGCCAGGACCGGTACCTGCACATCAACGACCAACCGCTGTTCGCACAATACTGCTATGATTTTCTGCAAACGGTCGCCAAATTCTCCTTCCGTTTACTTCCCATCTCGACCCCGAACGCTGTGACACCACACTCCTATGTCCGAGACGATTATATCCTCCAGTGGTTAGACCCAGATACCCATCCCCATCGTATCAACGAGAAAGCTAAAGATGCGCTTGTCAAGTTCCAAACCTCCCGGCAGGTGGCCTCGCAGATACAACTTGATGCCAACGAGGACTCCTTCAAATCAGACCAACGGGTCATGATCTTTCCTATCATCCAAGCAGGGCAGTTTGCTATCCGTGAGGAGGAGATCACCCTCCAACTGTTGTTCCGCCACGTCAACGCCGCAGCGAGGCAAGGATCTCGCAAACGTCCTTTGTTCGACCTGACGAGCGGATACTTCAGCCTTTATCAACCTTATCAAAGACTTATTCTGGGAAGCCGGAATGTAGATTGCAGGATTGTTGCTGCCAGTCCGAAGGTAAACCCCCACGTTCGCTTCAATAAAGACATGCCCACGTATGTATTCAGGCAAATGGTTTCTTTGGCTCGAGCGGGATCTCTGGAAGGATACCAGAGGGATACACGTATCTTGAGAAGCGCTTCATGCGAGCGGTGCGGAAAGCTGGACGACTATGGAGAGAAGCCGCGTCTGGAAATTTCAAAGGCGTACAATTGTCGGAATGGGATAAACCCGGTTGGACATATCACGCCAAGGGTATGTCATCGCGCACCTTTAGAGTTACGAGTTGCATTAACGTTCTGTCAGGCATTTGGCTGTCCCCGTCTTCTAAGTCGCCCCCGATCTTGACCCTCTTTGGATCAACGAACCTTAACTCTCGCTCCGCGCACCTAGACACCGAACTCTCGTTCCTTATGGTCATACCTTCCCGCCACATCACTGAATCTGAAAGGGAGGCCAGTGCTTCCGGCACGCATCACATTTCCCCAAAGGTTGAGCAAACCAGCGATGACAGCGAGCGACCTCTCAATACTGCATTCAGTTTACGAGAACGTTTACAGCACGAGATTGATAACATACGTGCAAATGCGTCAACTTGGAAGGGCGGCAGGCGGAAGGTGCGGTTCTCAACGAAGCTTATAGTATGGCTTGTTAAAGGGATGCTGTGATATGAACGCAAAGTAACCTTGACTATCAAAACTACTCCATTCTTCCTATATTCAACTTCTCGCTATCCATACATCCCAACACTATATCTAGATGTTTAATAGAGTGAATAGAACCAATTCCTGTCGCAGAACTTCATACCAAATTTGAACAATACATACATGTACGACATCCAGCGCTTGGAGTCTCTCAAGAGTTTCAAAATATGTAGACGGCAGTCCAACAGTTCCGTCATCGTTCCATTTGTCGGATGATGGTGGGATGGGGAAGATGACCAATATGTCTTTCCTATCATCATCTTCAACAGAAAGTATGGATAGGGTCGCAGACCCTACACTCGTTCTAGGCCAAGACGTCTCAGCCCGATTCCATCGCGGGGACCGGCGCAGGAGCTGCAAAAGAGCTCCGAGTGGCCCATACGTGGCACGAGTCGAGGTTTGGTATGTACTGTGCGTGCTTACGCATATGTTTTGTTGTTATCGTAGCGATGTATGTATATGAGGTACATGCCGTGGGGGTGTCAGATTGTACGGAAGAGGAACCGCCGGAGGATCGTAGATTGCTCTTAGAAACCGCGTTAGGTAGTTTATAGGCCGAGAAAATAGATTGGTGGATTGGTTCGAATGTTCGAGGATGCAGAGGTTGATTGAACTTCTTATGGGTGGTATGGTATGGTATGGTATTTTTCCGAGGGTATGTATTTCCTAGAAGAATTAAGATCATCGGCAGCCGCAACCCACACAAGAGCTACTTCAGGGCGTTACATCTGGTAAGTATGTGTACCTGAGCCCAGGTGCCAGGCGCCGGCAGATCAATGTCGGGCCCATATGTATCTTGTTCACTCTGGATGTGGATTACCATCACAGCGTAGGGATGCATGAGATCCTGTCACTTTAAGAGATATTCGCACCGAACGTCAAGGTCTTGGGAAGCCCTGCTACCCGAAAAATGCATTTGCGTTGAAGAGATCTCAGGCCCCGTCTTGTTCCCATATATCTGCACAGGAGCTTATGGGCCTCAAGCAGTAGCAACGGAATAGCAATAGAATAATGGTCTAGACCTCAACACACAATTGAGCCCGCTACTTCACCTCCTGCAGTCGAATTCGCACGATTCGACTCCTCGACCGGATGTTTCCTGTGTTCTTTGACATATTTTTTTTGACATAACGGATTCGTCCAAACACGTGACGCACGCATTCCCTCCGGTATGTTCAGTCACCGCACAATTCCTTGTGTTACTCAGCAGTGCCTAGGTGCCAATAACTTTGGCCCGTACTGAGGACTCTTCTGCCGCTTGCCATCCTAGCAAACATAGGGCTTTCAGCATACTGCCTGGGGTGTCGCACGTGACATGTAATGGGGCATTCGGCCAGCGATAGGCTTACAAATTTGGCCAAAAACATTGTTCCACCTATTAAAAGGCTCACACCCTTCTTAATCCCGGCTTGGGCTCCATATTATGATACTGAAACCAGTCAAGGGGGAAAAGGCTAAACAAACTTGAAGTCGCCGCTCTGGCACAAGTCACATAAGCTCTCCAAGAGGATCTCGTTAGTGGCTTTCCTTGGGAGAATCTCGATGTAGATCTCTCTGTACTCTTTTTCACGTCCCCGACTGGAATACGACATCGCAAACAGCAGCGCCGTGAAAACGTAGACGGGGAGCAGGTGCCCATGCAATGTTCACGACTCCCTCGGATTGCAAATCAACAGCTCCTTCCATTGTAATAGCATCAGGCCTTTCATAGCCGGACTTGGCGTAAACCTCGCTATTGCTTTGGATGATTCTCGCGATAGCTTGAAGCGTTGCCGGAATCGGTGGTCAGTCTCGCTATGGTCTGAACGCTGCTGACCTTGTACAACTCGGTGAATCGGCATCTCTGTGGCGTCTCCTACTGCGGAACTTTGGGGCACCGGCCCGTCGGTTTTCTCAACTGCCCAAAAACTTTTTGTCTGCGAGTTTGACGCTGGTAGGGAATGGACCAAACCGTATGGGTCTGTTCTAGGGAACCTGGAAATCACAAACGATCTAGTGCTTTGTTGATGAGATTGGAAAAGATACCAATTGCTCCCTAACGAGGAATTTTGCTATGTCGGTTCACTATTAACGTTATGCCATGTTATGAGCTGCGAAGAGTCTGCGTAAGATAGCTCACGTTCGGTACGTGATTCTCTCATCGTGGCCGATCTTTGGGTGGTTAGTGCCACCCCGATACTGTTGAAGGACCCGCATATTGGATCGGAAACTGACCATCTCCAAGAATTCTACGGGCACCATGGCCCACCAGCAATCCGCGCGCGTATGCAGACACTAGGCGACAAAAACCATCAATCTAAGTATCTTGTAGGCTTGGGTTATTTCCTCCCTCTTTCTAGATGGTAAAGGTACATACGTACACGCGCATCGCATGCGGTCTATTAAAGAGACGGGTGCCGTGAATGTAATGGACATTTCCGGCCGATAACTTAGACAGCGGCCTTGGATACTCCTGGACCCAGGATATGTTTTTCGACACCATGTCGCTTTCCTATCAATGAATCTGGTAGTGCTTGAGATGTACAGACAGCACAGAAAGTGAGTTTGGGGTGGCCTCGTATGTCTGGACTTAGATGCAACGTGAAATATAATGTGCCATTGCCTGTGTTTCAGCGGGTTGACCAGCTGAATTTGCATTGTATCGGCTTCAGAAGGATGAGGCAAATGGTATACATCGATACGCAATATTGCGTGTCACCTCGCATTGATAACCCAGCACCCCTCAATATTTCCAAGTGAAGAAACTTAAATACACATCATGAATTTTTTGAAAAGTTCGATATACACGGTTACAAAAGGACAGCTCAGCCTAAAGCAAATGCAAAAAAATTGCAACCGCTTCACTAGTTCGCTAACCGACCCAACGTACTGTAAACTGAATATAACTGAAATCAAGGAATCCGAGCAAGGGGGGAAGAACATTGGACGAGTCAGGAAGAAAAGGAGAATCATAAAACCATGAATGGAAGAAAAGGAGAATCATAAAACCATGAATGGAATAAAAGGATAGAAGGAACCGTCAAGTAAACCATAAGAATTTAGCAAATTGAAGCAGAACCATATATGATATACTGTATCATGAATAAAACCGTCAATATGGATATTTGTGTTCGCAGTTGATAAAAAGGATATTTGGGGAATACGGGGGAGATCATGAAAGAAGGTGAAAAGGTAAAGCTGAGGGATAGAATATCTAGTTGGTCTAGAAGTCTAAGCAGACTCAGGACGACGGGCTCCTATAATCAAGCGGCAGAGCGATTGAAGTTGAGGGTTGCGGAAATGCAACCGGCGATGCGAGAAGTAGGGTGTCGGTGGATGCGGTAGCGGATTATGTTGAATTGAGTTGATGAGTTGGGTATTTGATGAGTGTTGAATGTCGAGGATGGGTATTTGGAGCTAGTGACGAGGCGTTGTTGCGCTGCGTGAAGACGACAACTTGTGCGTGTGTGCTTGTTGAGGCAAGGACTTCAGGATGGGTGCATTTTTTGACGAGCGTCAAGAGATCCAAAGAGTGGGGAGCTTTGGTAAGACTTGTGAAGGCGGAGATGGTAGAGGGTAACGAGCGATAGGCGGGGTTGCAAATCGAAACGTAAACATAAACACGTGTGAACCGAGAACAAGTCCGGGGGATGTAACGGGAGAATGAGGGACGGACAGCAGGAGCGTGAGACGTTGAAGCAACGAGCGACGGGGGTGTCAGAATATGCAAGTCGAACAAGGCGCAAAACGTAATACAAACATGAGGAAGAGTGGACGTGGTGGTGGGGAGGAGTGTTCATGTACAAAGATATATGCAGCAACGAGAATGATGGAACGAACCCACACAAGAAAAAACGTAGCGCACTCAGCCCGCTAGTCCCAGTGTCAGTCTCACGTCTCCTACCCATCACACTCCCATAAACAATATGCTCTTCAAGTCAAACCCCTTGCAATCCGCGCCGCACCTCCACCAACCCTCTCAAGCACTCTCCACACCGCCTCCGTCGTCTGTGCATCCCCGCGCGCACCAGCACCGCCAACACCTCCCATACCGATACCCGCACCACCAGCCCCACCCCCAGCGCCCATCCCCCATCCACCAAGCCCAAACAATCCCGCACCAAACCCAGCAACACCCGCACCAGTCCTTGCAGCAAACGCGATTCCTTCACCAGCACCACCACCAAGAGTGTTAAAGCTCGCCCATGCGGCGCGGTCGTACATACTCGCTCCGCCTGGGACAGTAGGAGTGGAAGACGAGAGGAGGTAAGGGATGTAAGGTGTTAGCGCGACGAAGACAACCGCAGATGCGGATGCGAAGAGGAGAGTCTGCGTTGCCAAATTAGTTAATGTTGTTGCAAAACTCTTTGGTGGGATGGTAGTTGTAGCTGAGGTTGCAGGCGGGGTGGCATCGGAAGAGCCATAGACGTATGTATTGTAAATGTTGAAGAAACGTCCACTCCGTCGTTTACCCTTATCTGCAGAGGTAGTAGAGGCGGAGGGCGAGGCTGGTGCACGAGGGATCTTGGTAGAATTTTCGAGGATTTTGTCAATCACCAAACACTCGACGCCAAGTTCTTCTTTCAGAGCTTTCCATTCCTCAACAAGGTCCTCCGTAACGCCTCCTTCGATCGGTTCGGCATTGATACCATCAAGAGTATCTGCTCTGTCATCCACAACGTCGACATCAGACCCTCCCTTGGCATGCGTATGCTCATGGGCATGAGCGTGAGCGGAAGCATGCAACGATCGCAACTTGGCACCCAAATGCCATCGAGACAACGCATCACTCACAACCCGCCTCGTCTTCTCTTCTTCCAACCTCTGCGCAGCGACTTGATTATACGTCGGCGGTTCATCTTCGGCAGGGAGCGACAGCGAGCGCATGTGTGCTTTGGGCGTTGGTGGGAGAATGGTGGAAGACGATGACGCGAGACTCTCCTCGCCTTCCTGTGTAGGCGTTTCCGTGCCGGCTTGCGCACTCTCTTCTACTTGAGGTTCCTCCTCCAGAGTGTCAGTCTGGATCTCGATCTCGATTGTCACTTTCTTCGGGGACTGAGGCGGGGAATCGGTTTGAATAGCGAAGGTGTGCGTGGGAGGAGGAGGTTCGGTCTGTGTCGCGAATGATGTGGTGAGTATGGCAGGCGGGGGTATTGTCTGTATGCCTGATGAGACGCAAACGAGAGTCGGGTCATATTGGATCGCGATGTCGGAGTACTCCTTGACCTCTTCCAGTTCTTGGAATGTGTGGCTGAACGAGGAGTGGGCCAGCTCCTTTGCCCTCGACGCGACTTTCTGTTAATGGAGCCCTGTTAACGAACTGAAGAACAAAAGAGGAGGGGGAACTTACACGCTTCTTCCGAGTGATGATAGTCTGAATAACATCCTCGTCATCTGAATCCCCATCCTCATGCTCAACAGCCGTAAGACTACTCCCCTCACCTTCACTCTGCAGCTCCACACTCTTCCCCTCTTCGACCCCCTCTCCACCCTCCCCATCGCTCTCCTCTTCCTCCCACTTCATCTTTCCCATCAACTCCGCACCCAAACTCTTACTAATAGTGTTCGCAGCACTGGCTGCACCCCCACTAGGCAACAACCCAAGTGCCGCATTCGCCCTCATCTCATCCATCTCAAACCTCATCCTATCAATCGTCTCCTTCAACAACAAATTCTCCTGCTTCTGCTCATCCAGCTGGACGTACACCCCCTGTGCCACACTCAACTCTTCCTCCAAATGCACAATACGCTCCTCATACCCCTGTTGTTCTTTGGCCCATTTCATCATTTCAATGTCGTGCAGGGATGCAGATTCACGGAGGGATCGAATGAGTTCTTCTCGTGCGCGTAGGTCATCTCTGTACTTTTCAGAGGCGGAACATTGTTCTTGGTATTGCCGTTGGAGGGAGGTATACGTGGCTTTGGCGTGTTCGAGGGCTTTTGTGACTTTGGCGACCTCGAGTTCAAGAGCGGAGATTTGGGTTGTATTTTGTCGCTGTGGGCATTATTAGTCAGAAAGAATTTGAAACATATTATAAGGTCAGACTCACCTCTTTGGATCGGAGCTCCTTTTCTTCCCGTTTAGTTGCGCTCAATTCACTCCGCATTTCTTCCAACTTGCTTTGCATCTCTTCGAGCTCAGATTCGTGTTCTGCGAGTCGGTTTTGGAGTGTCCGTTCAGCTTCCATCAATTTTCTACCCAATTCAGCGTTGGTACGCTGTAGCGCGTCAAGACGCTCCAGAGGCTCCATAGACGCAGTCGAACTGGCGGTGTTCCGGTCCAACACCAAACCAAGAGATGAGTCCTGCTCTTCATCCGAATCGGAATCCAAACCAGACGTGGGCATGGGTAATGACGAGATAGCATTCCCGAAGGAGTCGTCACTGCGGTACTCGGCACTGGTGTTGAGCAGAGCATTGCTAATGGTGTTTTCGTCATCGAGACTCTCGTCACCACCACCCGGAGATCCAAACATCCTGAAACTTTGCTGTGTATAGCTGGGTGTGGATATAGAATTGGAGCGGGATAGAGGACGGGAGAAGGAGTTGGAGAATGTGGGTGAGCCGATGGGTGAGAACGAGGATAGGTCAGCGTGGCTTGTGGAGGGAGAGGTTGGATTTGAGGGTGTGCGCGTGCGCATGTGGCCGCTTGTGGATCTTGTGAATGCTGACGGGCTTGTTGAGAACTAAGGGCGCAGGGGAGAGGGAGGTGGGTGAGATAAGAATAGGACAGCAGGGGATGTGAGGGCTACGCACTTCAGAGTCACTTCGGCTGCCATCGATACTTCGTCTGCGGGCTGCGGGGGCTGGACGTTTGTTATTCCAGCTCGAAGGGGCAGTATTTGGGAGTGGTGTAGAACGTTGTCTACGCTCCATGTCAAAGACCGACCGTCCGGATGGTGTTTGTGGTGGTCCTCGCGAAGGAGGACGACTGCCAGAGTAGTATGGCGCGCCGTTAGATTCGTTGCTTGATGATCTAGAGTGATCAGAGGACGGAACGTGTCGTTCCTGACCGCGGCCGCGAGGAGAAGAAAGGTCGTCGTCGTGGGGGTCGGGGCTGGGACTCGGGGAGTGTCGCGTTTTTTCAGCGATGAATTGGAGGAGGATGCTTGGGGTTACTTCGAGGCCGGGGTTGTTTGCAAGGAGGGCCTTGAGCATTTCTGTCTCCTCATTGGAGAGGAGGGGGACGTTTGAGACGTTTGAGAAGGCACGGAAGACGTCGACGAGGGCGTCTGCAGGGATGACTGGTTCGCCAGATTCGTTGACATGGGAATTTGGGTGGTCCGTGAAGATTGTGTAGAGCTCGCGTTCGATGTCTGTGTGTGATGCCTGCATCGTGGTCAGTTGTGGATTGTAGTTTGAGAACTCGAGCGTACCATTCTTGCTATTGCATTTGTTTTACGACGACGATGCGAATTGGACAATGGATCCGAACCATGCTTGGCTCTGTTTGGTTCTGACAATGGCCACGTGAGATAACATCATGTGCTGCAATATTTCGCAATCAGAACCTGAATTATATCACCTCCTAATATAACTCTCTCCTCACCATGTTCGCCCAAGCCCTGCGTGCTTGTCGCGCAGAGGCCTTCAGAGCTGACTGCGCTCGCCCGCTCTCATCTATTTCTCTCAGAAACCAACTACCAACTCCCACCCGTTCTCTGCGTTTTCTCGCGCCCTTGCCATATCCGAGAACGACCGTACCACCCACGCACATCAAATTCCGCCCCTTCCAGCACCTTGCACGCGACAACCCCACCTCAGAACAGCAAATACAACAGACTCCCACAAAGGTCCCCAAAAGCACACAGCCAAAGAACGAAGACAGAGACCCTACGAGAGCTGAGCAACGCAAGAGTGACTGGATCATCGTCAAGCAACTCTTGGCCAACGTCTGGCCCAAGAACGACTGGCGGACAAGGGGGACTGTCCTCCTTGGCTTCGTACTCCTCATCTCCGCCAAAGTTAGTCCTGTGTCGTATTAGCTCGTAAACCAGCTGAGCACACCCTAGCTTCTGAATGTCCAAGTCCCCTCCCTCTTCAAAACCGTCATCGACTCTCTCAACGTTGACATCACCGCTGGTTCCACTGCATGGATAATAGCAGGCTCAGTCATTCTCGGCTGTACGTCCTCCCGACCCTTCCAGCGTATTACCCTCACGCTCCGGATTCAGATGGTGCTGCACGTATCGGGGCAACACTCTCTGGTGAACTCCTCAACGCTGTCTTTGCCAACATCGGCCAACGGGCAATTCGCAAAGTTGCACGTGAGACATTCGAGCATCTCCTCAACCTCGACCTCAGATTCCATCTCTCCCGCCAAACTGGCGGTCTCACACGTGCTATCGACCGAGGAACCAAGGGCATTGCATTCCTGATGCAAGCCATCCTATTCCGCATTGTTCCTACTGCGCTCGAGATTTCCCTTGTTTGTGGTATACTGGTGCGCTTCATTCTCTTCACGTCGAGAGCTCGAATTGGATTGATTGATGTCTTAGACGTATAAATTTGGATGGGACTTTGCTGCTATCACAGCTATTGCACTTGCTGCATACACCTGGTTCACGGTCCGCACGACCTCGTGGCGGTAAGCCAGTCAGACTATCATCCCACATCAATCATATCATAATGCCAATAAATACAGTACCCGCTTCCGCCGCGACGCCAATAAAGCAGATAACAAAGCAGCTACCGTCGCCGTCGACTCCCTGATCAACTTTGAAGCCGTCAAGGTACGCCTCTTCCTTCTTCTCCCATGCACAACTGGACCCGAAGAACGTCATCCTAGTAGACTTTCAACAACGAAAAATACGAAATCGCGCAATACGACAAGTACCTCGCACAATACGAGAGGTCTTCGGTCAAAATCACTACCTCACTTGCCTTCCTCAACTCGGGTCAAAACGTGATCTTCACAAGTGCATTGACAGCTGCAATGTTCCTCGCCGCGCAAGGCGTTGTTGCCGGTGCGTCTCACAGCCTCCTATTCCTAAACGCAACTACACGGTACCAACCTCATCGTTCTTTAGGCACAATGACAGTCGGAGACCTAGTCATGGTGAACCAGCTCATCTTCCAACTCTCCCTCCCCCTCAACTTCCTCGGCACAATCTACCGCGAAATGCGCCAAAATCTCCTCGACATGGAAATCCTTGTCAACCTCGTCTCCCAAAATCGTCCCGCCTCCGACATACCCAGCGCGAAACCCCTCGTCCTACCACATGGTGGCGGTTCCATCCGTTTCGAAAACGTCAACTTCGGCTACCACCCCGACAGACCTATCTTCCGGGATTTGAGTTTCGAGATTCCTGCGGGTAAGAGAGTGGCTATCGTTGGTCCTAGTGGGTGTGGCAAATCAACGATATTCCGACTTTTATTCCGGTTTTATGATCCGTCGTCCGGGAGGATATATATTGACAACCAAGATATCCATTCCGTCACGCTCGGATCCCTGCGAAAGGCTATCGGAATCGTACCGCAAGACACACCGCTTTTCCATAGTACTATTATGCATAACGTTCGGTATGGGAGGTTGAGTGCGACGGATGAGGAAGTGATTGATGCTGCCAAGAGGGCGAATGTGCATCAAAGTGTTATGAGGTTGCCGGAGGGGTATGAGACGCTTGTTGGAGAGAGGGGGCTGATGATTAGTGGAGGGGAGAAGCAGAGGTTGGCGGTTGCGAGAGTTTTATTGAAGGATCCTGAGATTTTGTTTTTTGATGAGGCTGTGCGTGGTTTTTCTTTCCTTTTGTTGAGTTGCTACTAAGCCCTTTCTCTCCTTTGTTGTGTAGACGTCAGCATTGGATGCGCACACTGAAGCCGAACTTCTCAAATCGATTCATTCGACTCTTACATCGCCATCCGCCAGCAGAAAACCACGAACCAGCGTGTTTATAGCTCATAGACTACGCACGGTCGTCGAGGCGGATCTTATTATTGTCATGAAAGATGGAAGGGTGGTGGAACAAGGGACACATGAAGAGTTATTGAGAATGGGTGGGTTGTATGCGTCTATGTGGTACCAGCAGAGTTTGGGTGAGGGTTGGAGTCAGGGGAGTCAGGGGGTGGAAGATGTAGAAGGTGAAAGTGAGGGTAGCGACGTGAGAGAGTTGGAGGTTTCGGGCGAGGCCAAGGGGAAGGAGGCCCTGTAAAGTGAGGTTGTGGTTTGTGATTAGTTTGTCAGCGTTTCTATGATTATGATTTTGATTAATATTCTGTTGCCGTAGACACTACTCAATACCATCTCGCGTATATTTTAGCCAAATCTCGTTTTGCGCTTTTGTCGAGTCTGACCACCTGGACCAGAACTTACGCACTCCCTTCATGACCATAGACAATGGACTCCATCTCCAAGCCTGTTTGTACTCGTCTGCTGGAATTTTTCCCTTCTCGGAACCCATTGACTAGTGCTGCAACGACCTAGTTTAGCCGGGCTCAATGCGGCTCTTGAGGTAATACTGCCGGTCTTTCGTTATCTCGGGGCGGCGGCCAAGAGATCTCGCTCCCAATTGGACTTTCGTCATTTCGGCTGGGGACCATGCACCTAGTATCATAAGGAAGGGCTCGCATTGGCAAAGGAACTATTGAAGAGGAAATGAAGTACACCTCGCCCCTCGCCACCAGAATTGCACGTTCTCGGAATGTGAGTTCCACCATGAATGGGCCAAGAGGTGATCATGATCCCCCTTGATTGGCCCTCCCGCTTTCCCCGGCCATTTCAGCTTCGGAATCCCCTTGCTCCTGTCCCAAGGATGATACATCTTTCCCGCCTTCCCGGCCCAGCTAAAGTCGGCCACCACAAGTTCCGCTTTGCCGCCACAAAGGCGAACTGTTCCTGTATACAGTCCAGACGAACCATGATATTAACTGCTTTGAGGTCGCCGTGCACCTTTCCACTCTTTTTTAGAATGTCAAGTATATCACACAAGGAGTTCTGGATGGCTTCCAGGCTGGTCGACTCCACAGAGTCTTCAAATAGTTCAAATAAGGTTTTCCACTCTGTAGAATCGAGAAGTTGTATGTCGTACACCTTAGGACTAGGCTCATAACCAGAGGTGCAATAGCCATAGAGCTTTGGCGCATAGCCCATTTCAGCAAGCATCTTATGAACGTCTGAACCATAATGACCTTCAACAGGTTTAATCAAAGTGGGAATGCCTGACAGGGAGGCGGTAAATATGTGATCTATTGTGGGTCGGAAGGGACCTTCAAAAATGAGAAGTGAGCTTTTGGGGCCAGAGGAGGTAAACAGCAAGTCCATGTATGCTCGAGGTATGCGAGGAGGAAAGGATGGCACCTCCGACACTTCTTTAACAAACCTAAAGTTCTAGCCTTTAGATCAGGAGCGAAGGAAAACTGGATATGTCCTGCTCGAGGTTGGCGATCCCCCGAGAGAGAGCAAAAAGAATTCAGGTAACTCTGCGTACTGTGTCCATGCCATCTGCTGGTTTCACCATGGGCATTTTTGGCGTCAACTGTTCAACAATCACATTACGACCGTCGAGAAACCCTGTGGAAACCATGAGATCGATTCCTGTGTGCGTTGAGGTAGCCAGGCCTCGTGATTAGACAAATTTGAACCACACGCACCGGCAACGCAGACCAAGGAAGCCTGCACTCCTTGTCTTAAGAGTCTGGCCCTTTGCCGCTGGGCTCTTCTCCCCGCTCTTCCCTCTCATCATCATTGTCCCCATCATCAGTTTCGTCTTCACCAAATTTCAAAAGCAGTCGCTTCACCATTATATCGTAGTCTCGCGCGAGTTGCATATATGGTCGCCACCCAGCCCGGGCATTGTATCAGGTATGGCTTGAAGGACATCAGTGGCAGCAGCAATAATTAATGAGTTCATGTCCCGATTCTGTTCCTGCTTCTTGACGGGTACCTGTGTGTGTCAGCCGCTATTGCCTTTTTGTCTCATGGCTGAAGGGGTCTCTGAAAGTGGTGGAATAATGTGAGCCTCGTTTTAGGTTCCAACCAAGTGAGACTGTCAGTGGAGGACAGGGCAAACGAGTGAACCGACGTTCAGAACGGTTGTCAGGCTAAGTTGACACATCCATGTCAAGTACTCACGATAAATCATATGTATCCACCACTAAGTCTGTGAATTATGCATATAATAACCATGAATTAGCACCATTAAATAAATGTTTCAATCTGGCATCAGTCAGCATGAAATGACAACAATCATTGGTATCAACGTTAAGGCACCTCTATCATTGAAAGCTGGATATCTATGCTGTAGGGATTACGTTCAGAATAACTAGAGAACCAGATGCGTATCCGAAACAGGCTTTGTCAACAAAAAAGGCAAATGATTTGATACCCTGATAAAAGGGGGCAATCCAACAGTGACGGTGTGCACCCACCACCCAGCGACCATCATCAGATAAGGAAAGGGGGTGGGACTGCTGTTCAACGCTGTGTGAATCATTGGTCGGAATATGGGGCCATTCTGCAGTCAAGTTCCAAACTGTAATACGGCCAGACTGTGATACCACAACCTGCGTGTTGTCGGGCGAAAACGCGACAGATGTCACCGAACCCGTGTGGCCCTCGAGCTTCACCTCCAACCCACCCGTCGTCGCATTCCAAATCCTCACTGTCCGATCATGCGATCCGGAGGCAACCCGCGTGCTGTCGGGTGAGAAAGCGACAGAAAACACCGGAGCCGTATGGCCCTCAAGGATGGCTTCCAACGCGCCCGTCGTCGCGTTCCAAATCCTCACTGTCTGATCATCTGATCCGGAGGCAACCCGCGTGCCATCGGGCGAGAAAGCGACAGAGTACACGGAATCCGCGTGGCCCTCGAGCTTGGTTTATAACCCGCCCGTGATCACATTCCAAATCCTCACTGTCCGATCATCTGATCCTGAGGCAACCCGCATGCCGTCGGGCGAGAAAGCGACAGACAACACCGAATCTGTGTGGCCCTCAAGCTTGGCTTCCAGCGCGCCCGTGGTCACATTCCAAACCCTCACTGTCCGATCATCCGATCCGGAGGCAACCCGCATGCTGTCGCGCGAGAAAGCGACAGACCACACCGAATCCGTGTGGCCCTCGAGCTTGACTTCCAACGCGCCCGTTGCCGCATCCCAAATCCTCACTGTCCGATCAACCGATCCAGAGGCAACCCGTGTGCCGTCGGGCGAGAAAGCAACAGATATCACCCAACTCGTGTGGCCCTCGGGCTTGAGTTCCAACCCGCCCGTGGTCACATTCCAAATCCTCACTGCCCAATCGTCCGATCCGGAGGCAACCCGCGTACCGTCGGGCGAGAAAGCGACAGACCGCACCGAACTTGTGTGGTCCTCGAGCTTAGCTTCCAACCCGCCCGTCTTCGCATTCCAAATTCTCACTGTCTGATCATCTGATCCGGAGGCAATCCGCGTGCTGTCAGGCGAGAAAGCGACAGATGTCACCCAACTCGTGTGGCCCTCGAGCTTGGCTTCCAACGCGCCCGTCGTCGCATCCCAAATCCTCACTGTCCAATCACGCGATCCGGAGGCAACCCGCGCGCCGTCGGGCGAGAAGGCGACAGACCACACCGAATCCGTGTGGCCCTCAAGCTCGACTTCCAACGCGCCCGTCGTCGCGTTCCAAATCCTCACTGTCTGATCATCCGATCCAGAGGCAATCCGCGTACCGTCGGGCGAGAAAGCGACAGAAAAAACTGGAGCCGTGTGGCCCTTCAGGTTGGCTTCCAACGTGCCCGTCGTCGCACTCCAAATCCTCACTGTCTGATCACGCGATCCGGAGGCAACCCACGTGCCGTCGGGCGAGAAGGCGACAGACAACACCAAGTCCGTGTGGCCTTCGAGCTCGACTTCCAACGCGCCCGTCGTCGCATTCCAAATCCTCACCGTCTGATCGTCTGATCCTGAGGCAACCTGCGTGCTGTCGGGCGAGAAAGCGACAGATGTCACCCAACCCGTGTGGCCCTCAAGCTCGGCTTCCAACGCGCCCGTTGTCGCATTCCAAATCCCCACTATCCCATACGATCCGTAAGCAACCCGCGTGCCGTCGGGCGAAAAAGCGACAGACTTGATACTTGAATTCCCTTGGATGTAGAGCTCCATCGGTCCCCATGAGTCAGGTAGACCTAGTGTGATCCTTGCCACCTGCTTCGCCTGCACACCGTAGATTCGACGCATCAACGAATTTCTGGGAACCCACGTGAATGCCGACTGGTAAACCTCGAAGCAATTCTGTTCAATGCACTCAAATCCCAGCTGCAAGAATCGACGGGCGTCGTCAGCAAGTGATCGCAAGTCCTTAACATCCGCAGTTTGGACGCCCTGTCATGGCGTCAGCGCGTGAACTTGACTTCCTCCTAATTAACGCTTACCGAGAGGGTGTCACCTGCACTGCGAAGCGAATCAACCCCTGTCTTCAGTTGGTTGATCACGCTCAGACACTCCATCCAGTGCAAGAGGTGGGCGTTTAGGAACTCGCGTAGAGCACCAATGAGGGCTGGCTGGCTTGAGTCCCGGACCTCGCTCAAATGGACCGCCCAGTAAACGCATGCGTATTGGAGTGCCTCGGGGATTTTCTGTGCATTTTCCGGTGGGTTCCTCCTGTCCATACGCGAGACAGTCAACTCTTCGGGGGTATCACAGATGTTATACCTGAGCGACCTGTTCATCAGCTCCAAGCATTTGAGTGCAAGGTCTGCATGGGCACTAGAGGGACGGAGAGGAGTGAATGGGGAAAAACGATTTGGTGGACAGCGTTCGGGATCCATAATGAAGTCAGGAAAAGATGCATGAAAGGGGGAGACGGGCGCGTTTTCTTCAGTGGGGACGTGAATGACGGAATTGAATCGCGATAAATAGGTGATAGGATCTGATATACCCGATAGAGCAGAAAGGGCATTGATTGATAACGGATGCCGGAGAAATACAACAAACGAGAGGAGGGTCTCCATGTGTGACAATTCTTCCTCTTCCCGACCATCACAGACTTGGGTAAGAATATCTCCGTAGAGCCCGTCGATAGCCGAGGCTTGTTGGCGGCTCCATGGGCGACTGGCCAAAGCGGTGAGCCGTCGTTTGTAATTGAGCTCGCCGTCTCGAATATAGCGCACGGCTGTAGATGAATAGATGAAAAGCTTCCCAGAGGCCTTGATGATTCGAGTCAATTCACTGTCGGGAGGCCACCCATCCTCCTCGTTAGGATTCCAGAAGCTCTTGATCTCGGCGAGCGATTTCTTCACATAAACTCGGATGTCACTCTCCACTATGTCCTTCTCGATATCATGAAGCACAAGGGTGTCGTGAAAAACCCGTGAGGAATTGAAGGCGGCAACGATGGAAGGATCAGCTCTGCTGACGAGGAAGAACTTGAGGGGGAGACTCGATGCGGAATTGAGGGTGAGCTGGACGAGGCGGGAGACAAAGCGGGGGTCTTTACATTCGTCGAGAGCATCGATGACAATAATCTTGTAAACTTTGACCCCGGGGCCGACAGCAGTCCGCAATGGATCAATGATAAGCTTCGTGAACTGATCCTGCAAGTCGTTCAACTCGGCCAAATGCGGGTCCTTCTCGAGGGCTTTTACAACCTCCGCCTTGATGGTGGGTGAACCATTGGCAAGGTCGTATGCTGCACCTGGGACGATGAGGCGTGCGTTGCTGGCTTTATCTGAGGTTCGCGAGCAAAAGAAACTCGCCCCGAGCATCTGCCGTTGGTTTAGGATCTCGCAGAGTGACTGCGCAATCGTCGACTTTCCGGTGCCCGCCATCCCGACAAGCCAATACACCTTGGCACCCTGCTCGTCAAGAGCCCAGGCTTCCAGTTTTTCAAGGACACTGACACGCGTGCCTGGCATACATCCCGTGGGATCGCCATAGGTAGAGCGCCGAGTTTTATATGAAGCGCTTTCAGGACGAAGTTTGTCTATTGACCCTGTAATAATGTAAGCTTCACATGTCATTATTGTCACCGGGGCGAACAGCTTACGAGAACTCAACAACTGTTTGATGGAACACATAAGCCAGGATGTGCTTCCCCAGTCGCTGGATTGCTTACCTGTAGCATGCTCTGTACGTTTGCATTGGTGTCCAATTGTATGTCGATCTGTGGAACACGATGAGCAAGGATGGATACAAGAGCGCGATCCGCCAGTTGGTGCCCTACTTGGAAGAGATCACACACAGCATTAAGGTTCCTCAACATCTTGTGTATGATTCCGGGATCGTTCAAAACCTCAGCAATGTGGGTCAGCAATGGCCGATCTTGCAAATGCTTGATGTGTTCGACCAAGCTCTCGATTGCTCTACGAATCAGACACGAAGGCAAGAGGCAAGGCCGACACTCACGTGGAAAAACCCTGGGCTCTCTCCTTAAGTGCATCCAATGCATTTTCCGCCTCGTATCTTTTCACGAGTGATAGGATAGCTTCCGATCTTGTTTCAAGTTCCTTTAACTCGTCCTTATTCGTGGATATGCCCTGCGGATCGGAACTCAATGAAGTGAACGAGGTAGACATGGCTTACGCACATCGAAAATCTTGTGAACTGTCAAGAACACGGCGGCGGCAGTTTTCAGGGGCGGGCAGAGATCCGAGCACTCTTTGAGTCCTTCTGCTACGAACACCAACCCATGAAGAGTAGTTCTGCCTCCTGCTTTCAGTCTCTGGAGCGGTGTTGGCGGATTTTGCTGTGGTGTCGGGACGACAGCCTGATATTCGGTATCGGCGGGAAGTGCTGGGGTTTGGACTACTGGGAGAACTTGAGGGGTCACGGGCCTTGGAGGAACTGGTGTGGCTGCAGTCGCAGGGAGGACTTGCGGAGCGGCAGAAGTCCCAAGGATCGGGGTCCTCGCGATGGGTGCAGAGATACTATCAGACTTTTTCTATTTGAAACGTTTCATAAAAGAGGACATTGCGAACTGATAAGTCCTGGATGAATGTACAGTTGGTGGGGGTCAACGAGCAAGCGGGAGGCTGTGACATGTGTTGGCCTCGAGGCATTAGAGTAGTGCTCGAGATGAAGGTTCTCACGGTCAATCGGGAGTTGAGCGACAACATTTTGGCGCCTATCAACCCGTTATATCAACATACCTCTCCCCTATGCAGTTATATTTGTCACCGCATCCTTCTGTACCCGGCATGACATCTTGGCGCCTATCAAGCAACACACCTGCCATTTACGCCTGTGTCACAATTCTACCTTGTCGAGACCTGGCCTCGGTGCTGAAGAAGTAAGTCGATCAAGCGCAGCTGCAGAGTAAGCTCACGCAGGAGGTAGACCACAAGATTGCGAAGCGTCAGTGCGAGTATTATCTGATGGAAGAGCTGAAAAGGATCGAGAAGGAGCTTGAGGTGGAGAGCGCTGGGAAGGACAAGTTGATTAAGGAACTTAAGGAGCGAACAAAGGGGCTGAAGTTACCCCGGGGTGAGGAAAGTGTTGACGAGGAACCGACGAAATTCGAACCTGCTGCAGGTGAGACGAACAACTTGGCTTGATTTATTCGGTTGTGCTTTTATGATTTCTTACGTTCTCCCTTTCTAATCCATCTCATAGAGTAGGTAACTATCAAGGTCGAAGTAGTTCATGGCTGATGACGTCATTATATCTGAAGCATTCGAGTTGCTGAGCAACACTTAAACAGAAACGGACCATCTACGATCAATTTAGAGAAGGCTTGAAGGAGTTCCTACACTGTCAGGCGCAGGCGTAGGCAGGGGCTTTCCGGGAGGGCTTAGCAGCCTCCCTTACACTTCGCGAAGTCTTGGCGCAGGTTTTGGTTACAGACGCGGCGGTTTCCATTTCCGAGTGCGTTCTTCGACCACACTTTTTGTCACTGACACTCCAGGCAAATGTTAAGCGATGAGATGTTTAGTGGAAATCTAATTTGATGGTACACGAGGGTCCGACGATGACGATGATATGAGTGGATTCCACTTCATCTCAACGAGAGGCATGCTCGGTGGTACGCCTGGACGACCAGGAGCTTGCCATACTCGATCCCGCTCTGGCACACCACCCCAGCACCCTCAGAGATCGTTCGACCACTCCGGCTACTCGACGGCACGACCGAGGACAAAATCCTCAAGGTCAACATCCTACCGGGATGGAAAGATCTTACCAAGATTCGGTTCCCCCATGCCGATGGATTACCGCCATCCAGAATAGCCCCAAACTTCGTATTCGCTGCGAAACAAAACCAAGTGACACCCCTGAACGAGACGACAGCGACCTCACGCCACGTTAAACTTTTATCTCGAAATTGATGAAGAGCGTGGAAGGCAGAGAAGAGTTCTATAGCACTGCAACCAGATTTTGTCTTGCGTCTCTTGTTCACTGGCTCTGTTGTCATCGTAGTTGTGTGTGCTGACATGATGTAGCGTAATGTGTTATGGACCTGGCAGTCCATCGATGCACCATGCATCATGTCTCGGAATGACGCCACATAGTGCATGTTTATTCTCTGGAGGGCGGCGCCATTGCCATTTCAGTGTCGTCCAGAGGACATTCTCGTTGATAAAGATGATATCAATACTAAACAGACAATATAAATGCCCTCCTCACGCCCTGTTAACAAGGAACTGCTTGCAAGTTCATATGTAGCGAGGAAGATGTGCCAGGAACGTGTATAGACTGCTGCAAGGCGTTCGAGACCCTACAATTCGGGACACGCTGAGAATTGATGTACGATGCATGACATGCTCTATACCAAAGGGTGTGCTCTGTCTCTCTGTTCCATCGGTCTACGTCTCAAGTACCAAGCACACCCGTTAGTGCCCCAGTGGCAGTGCTCTCCCTGCCTCCAGGCGTCGGAGGTAAGCTTGGGGCTGAGGAGGCGTTGGAGTCGCGGCGATAGAGTCGTCATCGAGGGGCAGTCTCCTCGAAACGCGAAAAAAGGTTACTGACTAGAAATACACGACCTTTTTCACAGGTTTCTGGGCAGCCCTGAAAGGCTTGAGGAGGCCAGAGTTAGCGCCGCTATTGATTTGGACCATCTTTTTCGTGTCTTCCGCCTTTGCTTCCTTCTCTACCTCCTGTTTCCGTCTTTTGAATGTATGGAAGTCATCCTCGTCAGCGCCTGCTTGACCACCCGTTCCCATCACCGCGAGCGTGTCGATACTATCTGCATGCATTTCCACGGGCTAGTGTGAGGCTGTACGACAAGCAAGCACAAAGGGAAACAGACCTTTTTTCCGAAGTTCACAGTCTTTAGCCAAGTGTGTCTTCTCGCCACATAACTTACAACACCCGCCGTTCGGATAGATACCCTTTTCTGCGTTCTGAGGACAAGAGGATGCGAGGTGGCCGTTACCGTTACACACAAAACATGATGCAAAGGGGAGTGGATTTGACTCGTCGACGGCTTCTTTGCATTTGGAGAGAGTATGTCGGGTGGAACCGCATCTATGTATGTCCCATAGCTTCCAGTTAGGAATACATATGAGAATGTTGTGGTGGGAGCAGGGGTACACATACCGATAACAAATCCCCACAACACCTTTGATTTTTGCCTTCGCCCCTGTGGCATTGCTCCCAGCCTCACTCTTCACCTTGGGACAGTCCTTCGCTGCATGGCCCTTTTCGCGACACGCGAAACAGGTGGTATCAGCAAGGCGTCCCTGTGTCCGCCTTTGTCTCCGCATCTCAGAGGATAACAGTCCTAGTAAACGTTCAACAAAGCTGGCGATTTGAGCCGGAGGCCTGCAACACTCACGACGTTGCTTCTTTTCTTTCTCCTTCTCTTTCCATTTCTTCTTCTTCAGCGCTTTGTTGCTCGGACCATTTCCCCCCTTTCCATCCTCATCACCTTGATTTTGACCAATGGCACCTTCAGCTACGATACCCTCACCGTCTCCTTCCTTCCCAGTGCTTGCCTCCGCATCTGCCCTCGGTTTTTTCTTCCTAATTCTCTTCCTCTTCTTTTTTGGTGGTTCCTCGTCAACATCAACGGAGGCATTTTCTCCGCCTACCGTCGGCTCCTGTGCGCGATTTGTGATTGCGGTATTCTGGCCTTCTGGTTGCTGGGATAGCTCTTCCGACGTCCCGAAACCAGCCTGAAGGTACGTTCGTTTTCGGCCAAAGTTCGTCACGCGAGTCATAGCTCTGAACGATTATTATGATGGAAAGAAGAGGCGGGAGCTAAGACGGAGGAGCCCTCGTAGTGTTTTCTTCACTCTTTCAGCGTTGGTTTTAGAGAAATTTTGGTTTTTGTGTTCGTCGGTACGAACGCTGCTAAAAAGCCACGATATTGCGACTACCGCGGACCGTAGGGCTGTTGATCAACAAATACCAACAGGAGCATAGCCAATCCCTGGTTGTTGTTGTTGAATTCTACATTTCTATACCGCTACAAGCAAACCTACTGCTAA
>JAEUWN010000093.1:0-23529 GCA_018524465.1 Podaxis pistillaris | reverse complement strand
TGAAAAATGATGTTTGACCTCCTGAGACATCTCCTCATAAAGCATTAAAGTATCATGACCAAGTGTGTCAGGTAATGAGAGTCTGGTCCTAGGTTGTAACATATTAACCTCCATTTGATAGAACTGATCATTAACAATATTAAAAGGGCAGTTATTAACAGAGCATTGTAAGACCAGAAGAGCACAGTGGGTGGCAATAGAGTAGGAAAGGGATTGAGATGGTTGGCTAGACCCTGTCTGAATATCAAGTCCACAATGTTTATTACATACTTTGATTCTATTATAGAGATTGCTGGTACCAGAGCTTGTTTTCATATGTGCACAGCAGTAGATAGGATAGTCTCTGGGTCAGCCTTGCAGGTAAAAATGAAGAATATTGCCTTAGGCCTTTGCTCTGAATCATATTCACATTCAACTGTAATGTTGAAGTGATCATATGCTGATGACTTGAGAGAAGAGAATGTAGCATCTAAGATATAAATGAGTATCTAACATTATTCTAAAGTCATTTGCTACTCACCAACAATTTCCTCATCATCCAACTCCCATACCTCAATATCTGACTGATTTTTAGTGGATATATTTTTCTGGCACTGAAGACACTTGACAGGAGACAATATAACTGGGAATGAAGGTTTTGTGGGCTCCTCATCATCAGATGATATCTCTGGAGTGTGTGGAGTGGAGGGATAAGGGATAGAAGGCCTACTTCCAGTAGGAGTGTTGGTTGGAGCACAAGAGCAATGGCTGCCTGCAGGAGTAGGGATTTTTGACCCTTTCACTTGGGTTTTCTTGGCTCTAGGAGGCATTTCAGTGGTGTTATAGTAATAGATAGTGTGCTGAGGATGTGTACAGGGTTGGAGACGGCAAGGACAGGGTGTGAACAGCCCTGAAGTCATTGATGTCATCTGACTGCAAATTCACTCGGAGTTTGAAATAGACTCAAATATAGCCATATTATCCAGAAAACTGGTTTCTATCTATATATCTGTATCCAATCCAATCCTATCCATAGGAAATGGATGGATAACTGGCAACCAACCAGGTTTCAGCTATCCATGAGAGTCCCTATAACATATCAACTGATATATCTGGACAAATGATATGTATTGTATCTGTGGGCTATATCAACAGTTCATATTGGAATTTTTACTGAGTTACATATGATACAGACAATAAATAAGATATCTTGATGGGAGATATATGAAATAATACATTGTTGTTCCACATATCTTCTAACAAGATATCTTATCTATCATTCACACCATATGTAACATGGTAATAATTCCAATATGAGCTATTAAGATAATCAGTAGATACAGTAAATATCTTTAACACAAATATATTCAGGTGATATGTTGACTTCCTCAGCTTTTTATATCTGAATGATATGTATGATATCTCTTGGATATTAAGGGATATGATATTCAAGATATCTGGTTTGGAGATAAGGTTTGTTGATATTTTGACACAAATATAGGATATCTACTAGTCTTATATAGTCATGCTCCGGCAGTGGTACGAGCTTGCTTGGTAATCTCGCCTTGCCACTTTCTTTATGGCACTATGATTGTGCTGGTCGAACTAATGTCAAGAGCATGTTATACGGAAAAAGCGCTCGTGGCTACCTTCATTTGTATGAGCCCAATTCAACTCAAGTTTTTGCAGCCAGCATTGTCCAAGTTAACCGATTCTTCGATGAAAAATCCCCCCGTAAAAACGGATGCTCTCAAGGACTTTGTGTGGAATTGCGAAGTACATTTATTAGCCAACTCTTTTGGCCAGTGTGATCGTAATAATTATCACACTGGCATAAAGTCGCTAAGGAACCAATCAAAGGACTGTCATTAGTCAAGAACATAATACGGTATATCAAGCAATCAAAAATCAAACCACCCCGCTCTAATCATCTCCTCCGCAAGCCCATCCCACGTCTTCCTCCTCGCCCTCCGTCCCGCCAGCTCCGTCGCAAATCTCAAACACTCATCCAACTTCCACCTCGCTCTCATATCTTCATTCCTCGTCCCTGCATCCACATCCTCTCGTCCACCCGCACTAGGTGTATAAGGCGCACCAGGACATATCCTTCTACTCAATGCATAAATCATCCCAGCAATAAACGCGTCATGAGCTCCGACCTCATCCACCGCGTCACTGGCATCGGCGTTAGTACCTCCACGTTCAGTGCCCTGCGATTCACGTTCGTCATCATCGTCACCTTCAGTGATGACCAGCGAGTGTCCACGAGAATCTGATGGAGTGCGCTGCGACAAGGAGAAGGAGCGGTCGAGGTCCGTGCTGTTTCCCTCCATGAATCCATCAGAACGTTGGTGGAAGGTATATGCGTTGGATGAGCTTCGACTCCGTCCATCAGCCCAAAAGTCACTTCCACTTCGAACACTTCGTAATTCGGGCGTAGGACGTCCTTCCAGGCCTGCAGGGAGGGAAGGCACAGGAGATGGTCGTTCCTCCACCCATGATGAACTTTGGAAATACTCGCGAGTTGGCAAAGACAGTACTGCTGCGCCATCTTTGCCCCAGTGAGCAACGAGTAAAGCATGGGGTGGGGCAACTGAAGCTAACGACAGCAAGAAGGTACGCGGTGAATTCGCGTAGTCTGGCGAATGTGCTTGCGCATATTGCTTGTTCAAGAAGAGTACATCGGCATGGGGAAAGAGCTGTAGATAAGAATGAGTCCACGAACTATTCCAGGGTACTTGGGGCCACGCACCGCTTCGACACCCTGCCTCGCCTTTCTCCCTACATCCACACTAAACACACAATGACTCCTCCATTTTCTCTCCCGAGCCAATCCATCCAAGCCAACCATGTTGTTCAACGTTGTCTTGACTGACCTGCCTTCAAAATGTAACCAATCAAACGGCGCAGGACTGTTCGGATTGAACAAAGGCGGTCGCCCATTGCTCTGGGAAGGTCGCGGGCTTGAACTCCCAAGTCCAGCGCCACTAACACCTCCAGCTGTCCCCGGTCGAGGACTGAGATTCGTACGACTGCCAGAATTTGGTCGCCCATTCAGGGTTCCAGGTGGTAGTGGCGAATGTGGCTGGGCAAGATGAGGGACTTGTTGATAGAATTGTTGCTGTTGAAGTTGGGCGTAGTTCTCCGGGTAATTTTCCGGGGCGAGGAGTGGTCCAAGAAGAGAAACAAAATCTTCATGGGTTATATCGGGGAGAGGATTGTGATTGATCACTGTGCGAGCGTTGTCCTGCGCTACGCCATGTTATTCAGCAATGGAAAAGGAGCGAAGGATCCAGCATGATAGTACATACCAGAATGCAGCACCCAAGCACTCGGTACACCAGCGTTCGGCCAAATCTTACAGTACTGTGTATTCACGCCCTCGTTTTCCAGATCATGCAAGATCCTTCTGCCTTCCTCGTTCCCACCAAGAGGGGCTACAAGCACAGATTCCACTGCCGGGAACTGCGCAAGGACCGAAAGAAGCTGCTAGCTTCGTCAACGACGCATCCAGTCGTGCGAGAGTAAACACAAAACTCACAACATTAGCACTCCCGCCTCGTGTTTTCTCCACCGCATGAGCCCGTATAGCACTCGAAGGCGCCGGATGATTTGGAACGTAAAGTGTATGCGTCAGGAAAAGCGTGCCTGAAGACACTATACGTAGAGACTTGTTGAATTCGGGAATATACGATGTGCCTGGTGTTGCTGGCGAGCCGGTAGGCGAGGAGCCACTATGGGCAGAGGAGAGCGTGTCGCGGCGAAGCTTCGCCATGGCCATTGTCTGATGATAGAACGTAGGATCAAGGTAGATGAGTGATTGGGGAATAGAGAGGTGATGGGTATAACCAGTGTCTGTCCTTGAAGCTTAAGCTCGAGCTTCGGGGGAAGATACAGATGGATTATCGTAATAGTCGTGCGGGTTGAGAAGAGTTCCGATGGCGTTTGGGCGTCGTGGTTGTCGTCTTTGTCGTGTATAAATCGTAAAAGTTACGTGAATCTCTCTGTATCTTAGAAGGTAGATTGGCACCTCTGGAGTGGGAAACAGGAATCCAAGGGCTCCCCAAATCCGCGCCCGAAAGGCGTGGAGAGGATTAGCAGCAAGTCCGGCAACGCCGAAGAACGACGATGGTAGTGGTACAGGACAGAGGAGGCTGATGACGGGCGACTTCCCTGTCAGGCTCGCGACATGACGAGTTTTATGCAAAGCGTTATTTCGTAAACACGAGGAGATTTCCTCGTTGGTCGAAAATGCGCAACAAATCCTGCAGTTTCCAAAAGGTGGGACTCAACTACCTGGATAACTGCAAATGCATGCACGATATACGATATACGTAGTATCTCCTCAAAGGAACACTATTCCATCTCTACATCCCCGTCCCCATCTTCACTGACATCTTCCCATTCTCCTTCACCATCACTACCTTGATCGTCCTCTTCTAGAGGAGAAGGTTTGATGCCCAATGAGTCCAACTTCTGTATTAGTTCTTGGACGTGGTCTAGGATCGGTTTGTCCGGGTGATCCTGGTTGATATGTAGCTATTCACAGAGACGTCAACCCGACAGTTCTTGCGAAGAGGATATAACTGTTACTTACTACTTTACATGTCTCCAAGCAATCCCTGGAATCCTTCCCCAGTTCCTCCCAACTCATATCATCCAGCTTCCCGTCGCGCGACTCCTTTGCAGTCTCGGACATAAGGAAGAAACACCACCCTTCAAGGTACCACGCCTCCACTTCCTGATCATCGGTTGCAATGATCCCTTGCAGCACCAGTAACGCTGGGGTATACAACGATAATTCCAAGAAGAGTTTTACAAGGGATAGACGAGTGGGTATAGGTGGAAGAGCGGGGTCATCTAGGTCAAGGTCTTTCCATCTTGTCCAGACCTGTTCGAGGATTTGTTTGGCATCGTCGGGCCGCTGTTGGGACATGCGGACTGAGGCGAGCGTTTGAAGGGCTTCGGGGTTGTTGGGATCGGTTTGGAGGGCGAGATTGAGAAGGTCTTCGCAGGTCTTTTCTGCCTCTGGTTCAAAACTTCGTGACTGGGTGAACAAGATGATCAACAAAGGTGGTACTAGAGGAGCGCACCATAGGTCATAGGAGGGGTCCATCCAGATTTCCACCTGTCCAACGAGTGCTCTGACGATGTTACTCTTAATCTCGTTTTCATCTGATGTGCTGGTTGATTGAAGGTTTTGGGCAGATTGCTTGCCTTTCAGCTGGTTGATGAGGATGTCAACCGCGGCTCGGTAATGTTGCAGTGCCAATCTTGGGTCTTCATCGGACAATTGTGCAAGATATAGGTGCGCAGAAGGAGGCGGCGGTTGCGGCGCAGGTGATTGTATTAAAGATTGAAATGCCTAGTAAACCGGAGGTCGGTAAACCATGGAAGGATTGATTTCAGGCAGCTCACCTCCCTCGCGGCATCAATCTCGCCGGTTTCTAACAACGACACGCCAAGGATCTCTCTAGCCTCGACATTATCCGGCTGTTGTTCCAATATCCGCCTGGCAAAGCGCAATGCAAGTTCGTAATCACATTGTACAATCAATTCCTGAGCCTTTTCGAGCAGTGCGGGTATCGACGGTGTCTTTGCAGATTGTGTGGATGAGGAGTGTTGTGCATGAAGATCTGTAGCCTTTGCGTGCAGCTTTTTCTTGGGCCTCGTACGCCCCATCTTGTGCAATTTCAGATGCCCTTTGGCGGAAGCGAGGTACAGTTTTTTTTTGTGATCACGTGCTAGCGATGTGTATTTTTGGATTCCGACTTAAGACTCTTGGAGCTAAGATCTGGTTGAGATCCTGCCAACCACGAGAAATGAGGCGACCTGCCCGCTGCCGTTCTGCTGTTTGGGCAGCTCTTCTTCACAGCTTCCAACTCTCGTATGCCCAAGCCTAAGCGCCAGACTAAGCCTCCCAGGAAGGTCAGCACTGGCCCTCCCCAGTATGTTTTCCTTCACATCCCCACTATCTACCTCACGTCCCCACAGCCGTCCCGCCCAAACTGCCGCATGGGCGTCTCCAGCTCCCCGGACTCAGCCAAACCGCTCACGCTCTGATGACCCCCGCGATCGTGTCCTCCAGTCCCTTGCTGGCCTTATCGTGCGTTATTTCTCTCCGCAGACCCCACGATTGACCTTTCTATTCCAGGGGACCACTATCACACTCACTACCAGAACCGCCGTGAGCTACCAAGCCATCGTAGGTTCGACTGCCAGCCAAGGCAACACCACGGGCGTCACCCTCAGAAATGTTAAGGATCTTACGACGCCCGGTGCACCACTCAAGGATTCCGTTTTCATTGCCTCAACCAACATCGAGAGCTACACCCCGGGACCCGCTCATATGAAGTCCACTGATGGCGATAGTGAGTCTTTGCTCCGGCGCTCTATGTCGGCAAATCGATTGACGTCATGCTTCTTCCTTCCCCAGCCTTCAGAACTGATACCGACATTAGCCAGAAGAAGCCAAACGCTGGTCGCGAACGTGAGCTTCAACCTTGGCTTCCTGATGGTGATGCGCCGGCCATGGCCCCCGATGATGATACGTTTGGCACTACGGGAAATACCTCCTGGGATCAGTTCGCTGGCAACGAGAAACTCTTTGGAGTTACTGGTGGCTTCGACGAAGATGAGTACACCACCAGGCTTGATCGCACTGCCGCCGACTTCAAGGAGCGTGAGCTCAAGGCACAGCGCATCGCGGCTGAGATTCTAGGGGTATGCTATTATTACTGTCCTCATTTAGTTCTATCCGATTTCTGACGCTATGTGATATATACCAGTCTGCTACTAATAACCCACACGTCAGGGAAGAGCGTGGGATCGATGATAGCGGTGCTAACGAAGAGGACAAGTAAGTTGTCGAGTGATGCGATTGACATTTCGTTGCTATAATACCATTATAGATACAGCGCTGTTGTCAGAGGCCAAAATGCGTATATTCCTCCCGCCGTTCGCTGGGGGGCTGGTGGTGCACTTTCTCCACCGTCCAATGCTGTCGCCGCCAACAACGTTGCTGCTAACATCACTCCCACTACTGCCCCTAAGCAGGAGGTTCCCAAAGTCTCCGTCAACGGGCCCGATGGCACCACGGTTGCTCAGAACCAATCTCCCCCTGACAAGACCCCCTCGCCTGCCCCTGACGCTACAAGTGCTGGAAAGGTTCATCGTCTTTTGCTTTGGTTCTTTCGGTGTACATTCTGATCCTTCCACTCAGGATGCTCTTTCGGCCTTCCGTGAGTTCGTCACTACTGAGAAGCAGCGCTTGACCCGCAAGGAGGCATTCTTGAAGAGCGGGATGGACAAACGCATGGCAGAACTCGTCAAGTTTAGCCAAAGCCTCAAGGTACGAAATTCTATATTCGGCAGCCTTGATTTATCTCATATCGTGTGCCTCGATCTAGCTCAACAAGCCAATTCCTGATGACCTTGTACCTATTTTGGCCAAGGATGAGGAGAAGCAACGTCAGATCAAGGAGAAGGCCAAGAAAGACGCGGAATCGAATCAGGCGCGTGCGATTCGGGCTTCAACAGCAGTTACAGCATCTCGAGATGCCGGTGTTGATGCTCTCAAAAGCAGTATGAAACCTGCGGCACCTGTTGGTCTTCCCAAACCAGTTGTATCACAAACTCCTGCGACCGCGCAGAAGCCGAGCGTTGGGCCTACAGCCTCGAAACCAGAGACCGCGGTTAAGAAGACTCTCATGTACATCGGACCTATTCCACCTTTCAAAGGTGGCAAGGCCAGGCAAAGCTCTTCGGGTACCCCTACTGCGAACGGTGCGAATGGCAATACTACCCCCGCGATTGCAATGATAACGGCGGCTGGCCAAACTCCGACAACGTCCACAACAGTTGGTCTGAGTAGGTTCAATGCCAACTCTCTATTATTCGGACCGGACCCGGAAGCAAACGTCTCGTACGAAGAAGATTCTGCCGTGCCAACTGTTACACCTAGTTACACTTACCCTGATTCTCCGCTCGCTCGAAATCAATCGCGACCTGACAAGACTCCTTCCCCCATGACGGAAAGGGGCTCAATTGAGAATGGGACAACGCAGGCGGACAAGTCCCCGGAACATCTAGAAATCCAAGAGCGTCTTCACAAATTGACCTCGGAAATTGCCAAAAGCAACACATCGCGAGAAGCCTTCAGCAGAGCCCTCTCGAATGAAGAAACACGAGACGACGCACAAGTCATGTTCGATTATCTGAACATTGTATGTTCCTCGCGCTTTTGCAGAGATTGGCTCACTCTTTGGTGTGTCAGATTCTCCACGAAGCAGACATTTTTTCGGAAGGGAAGGGTGGCAAATCCATTCTTGATTTGCTTTGCAAACTTGCAAAGTCGGCCGAAGTCTATCCACGGTGCTACATACTCAAAGGAATCAAGAAGGAGTCGGATCCCATTCGAGGAGGCGGCTTCGCCGACGTCCACAAGGAAGCATACAAAGGTCAAATGATATGCCTCAAAGTTATCCGGATGTTCCAGGGAGGTGCCGAACGAGATCGTATTTTAAGGGTAAGCTTGCTTCTACATTTCCTCTGCTTTTTTAGTGCATTGATTCGTTCCGACTACTAGAATTGTATGAAAGAAATGTTGTTGTGGGCCCATCTTTCGCATGATAATGTACTACCGTTCTATGGGGTATATTATCTTGATGAAGCCGCTCAAAGACCCTGTCTCGTCTCTCCGTGGATGAAGAATGGAAATCTAGGAGAATACCTCAAAGTTCAGCCTGACGCTCCTCGGCTTCTTCTGGTTAGTATATCGTACAACTCCGTATCAAATCATCCTTAGAATGCCTGATTCTCAGACTCATGACATTATTGAAGGCCTGTTGCACCTGCACGAGCAAAGCATTGTACACGGCGACCTGAAAACGGTGAGTCTATTTTTTAATCATGGTACGACCACTTGACAAATATGTACAGGAAAATATATTAGTTTCTGACCATGGACAGGCGCTCATAGCCGACTTCGGATTGTCAAAATTAATAATGACTACGACTGGAGGTGTTTCCAGTGGAAAACCCGCTGGATTCACAGCACATTGGGCAGCGCCCGAGCTGTTAGCCGAGACTGAGCCCACTAAAAAGTCTGATATCTGGTCATTTGGCTGTTTGTGCCTCGAGGTACTGTGGCTCCAGTTTCTGATTAGATATCTACTCCATGCCTGACAATTACAAGATTTTTACAGGTCGGACACCTTTTCATAATAAAAGTTCTTACCAGGTCATGTTCGCTCTCCATACGAGGAAGAAACCGTACCAACCACAGGAGGGAGACAACGCCTACAATCAACTGGATGGGTGGATCCCGGAAATGATGATGAGGTGCTGGGAATTTGAACCTGGAGGGAGGCCCACCTGTGAGGAGATCCGGAACATTTTGACAGCCAACACAAACCAGCGCGACGAGCGTTTGAAGACGCCAGTTCCAATTCTGGACAAACCGACGTTCTGGGAAGATATGAGGGTCCAGTCAGATATCCAAGTTGACTATCAACGGGTGGAGCAGATCATGCGCTGTGTATGTATCCATCCAGATTCGCTGGCTAAATCTATGTGTCTTATCAGAGGTTCACTTCGTGTCCTCGCAGTTTCAGAGCACGAGCATGCAACAAGCCACCCAGAACCTATAGTGTTAGTCTGTGAATCTTTTGCATTTTTGTGTTTCTGAACTTATCCGAAACCATAGGATCTATATAGCTTTAACTGATGCATATCCGTGTCCTCCCCTTGCACGAATTCCAGCCAGCTACAACGCCATAGAAATTGGACAATAGAAGGGTGTCAACTTACATGTCCATAGTGTGTATCAGCGGAGCAAGGTGCCGAGAAAGATTCACATTTCGTTCTCCAGAATCCATATCCTCCCTTGACAATGCGCGCTCTTCCTTGAACTTTTGCGCGAGGATTGTCGAACGGCATCAAGACATCCCCAAAGACGGTGTTGGAATCTCATGCCGAGGTGGTATGAATCACGTCGAATATGATACAGACTTACCTTCGATAAGGACCGTCGTTTTTATATTGCTCCTATGTAATCATTGGCGTCTCTTAAATCAGACGATGTGTCGCGGAGTGATATGCTAAGACCTCATCTTGCACGATGAGCGATGAGCGAGGTGACACCGTAGGCAAGAGTCGTGCAACGCTCGTTCTGACGTCTACGCATGAATTTGGACTAAGGAACGGTGGGCGCCTGTGAGACAGAACCCGAAGAGGATAGCACCCAGGAAAAGCCTCAGCTAAGGAATTGTATTATGAGAAAACCAGTCCACTGAGCGTTAAAGTCTTAACGCTTCAGCAAAACGTGTTGGACAGCCATCATCAAGGACGAACATCTGACCACCATCCACAACCCCCCTCCTTCTTTCCTCAAGCACCCACAGATACAGCATGAAAATGGTTACACTCGCTGATGACCTTGACGCAGACGATATCATCATCGCGTAGGTGGTGTCTTTTTGAATGATGCGTCCCGGTCTAACCAGCTCACCAGTGTTATGGGATCCACGGGTGTAGGGAAAAGTAATGTAAAGGCTTACTATTCGTTCCGGTCTGCAGCGCATTAAACGGATACATCCTAGTTTATCGATGTCCTAGTCCAACGGCCGGACAAGCGTGCGGGCTATGGACTAAGCTCGTGCACGAATGACATTCAAATTACCTTCTTGGATCACCCTCTTAGGAGGGTCGTACTTGTGGAACTCCCTTCATTTGACAACACAGAAAAGACAGAAGAGGAAGTGTTGTACATGATCGACAACTGGTTGATGATACTGTAAGCGTCCCTCTTCCAATGGCTTAGCTGACTCAAGCAATATCTCGCGAGAACAGGGCTACAAAGGGGATTTGGCTGGCTGGAATCCTATATATACATCGTATAGACAGGGATATACCGAAACCTGCATCCAAGGACCTCCGTATTCTCCGCCAGATATATGACAAAACGACCACAGTTCAAATCAGGTTGGTGACGACGATGTGGGATGGGCTAGAATCGGCAGAGATCGGCGAAGGTCGCGAGGAAATTCTGAAGAAAAACTTCCGGCTATTCCTATGGACACTCGAGGATTCAAGGGACGGAGACAGGCAAAGGACGTTTGATCAGACAAGTTCTCAGGATGTGCAATTTCTCCGATTTCTCAACACCACGGACAGCGCCAAGAGCATCGCTTATGCCCTCGTAAGTGAGACTATCGCAAGAGAAGGGTCGAAACTCGAGGAAACCAGCCGTCTGGGCGTTGCGGGGCAAAAACCTGCGAAGACGCCCGGGAAAAGGGTTCCGCAGTTCGAGTCCCCTGTCAGGACCAAGAGAGTTAGGTTCCTTCCAGAGAGTATTAGTAACAAAGACCGGAAACCTGTAAGCCTCTTTATAAGAAATCCATACCAACGTACTAACTATGTACAGGCAACAAATGGTCCAGTTACTCCCACGCCCCACTTTAGCATCGACGAGTCGCAGCCTCTTGAGGAGCGCCTGCTGGACTTGACCTCCAAGATTGCAAAGACCACCGAGTCTCGGAAAGCGTTCAGCAATACCGATTTCTCACGCAATGAAGCACAACTGATAGCCGACTACTTAAACATAGTATGTCTGTCCGTTCTTCGTATACCCTATGCCACTGAGCTGAGACTGAGTAATTCTCGTCCGTGCGTCAGATTCTCCATGAAGCAAACATTTTTTCGAATGGGAGGGACGGGGCACATATTCTTGGCTTGCTTTGTGAACTTGCAAATTCGGCTGAAGTCTATCCACAGTGTTACATACTCAGGGGAATCAAGAAGGAGTCCGAGCCCTTTGAAGGAGGCGGCTTCGCTGATATCTACAAGGGGACGTATCAAGATCAAACAATATGTCTCAAAGTAATTCGGATATTCCAGAAAGGTGCCGATCGGAATCGCATCCTAAGAGTGAGTTCGGTTCTATCTGCTACTTTACCTCTGAAATGATTCACTACGATTACTAGAATTATATGAAGGAAATGCTGCTTTGGGCCCATCTTTCACACGATAACGTGCTGCCGTTCTATGGGGTATATTGCCTCGATGAAACTGCCCAAAGACTCTGTCTCGTTTCTCCGTGGATGAAGAACAGGAACCTACGAGAATACCTCGAAGCTCATCCTAACGCTTCTCGGATTCTTTTAGTCAGTATATCACCCACTGTGCTCTGAATGATGTTCACAACCCTCGATGCCTAGACCCGGGACATTACCGAAGGCCTGTTGTATCTGCACCGTGTAAGAATAATACACGGTGACCTGAAAACAGTTGGTCTATTTTGGGTCGAATTACGGTCAGCGATGACGAACATTCACAGCAAAATATATTAGTTTCCGATGATGAACGGGCGCTCATAGCTGACTTCGGACTATCGACCATAGCAATGACTACGACTAGAGGAGTTTCTAGTGGAACGACCACTGGATGTACAACACATTGGGCAGCGCCCGAGCTGGTAGCTGAGACTGACGGGCTTACAAAGCCCACCAAGGAGTCCGATATCTGGTCATTTGGCTGTTTGTGCCTCGAGGTACTGGGGCTCTGTTTCTTGCTGCATACCGCTATCCGAACAATCACAAGATCTTTACAGGAAAGATACCTTTTTATCGATGCGAACAGTCGCCCAAAGTTGTCGTAGCTCTCCTGAAGGGAGAGAAACCGCACCAGCCACGTTCGGGAGACAATATTTGCAAACCACTGGATAAGTGGATCTCGAAGATGATGCTGGAGTGTTGGAAGACCAGCCCTCGGAAGAGACCTACCTGCGAAAAGATCCGGGGAATTCTGAAAACCAATTCAAAAGAACATGATGAGCGTCCGGAGGCGTCGGTTCCCGCTGTGGACAAATCAACGTTCTGGCAAGATATGAGAGCTCAGTCAGATATCAAGGTCGACTATCAACGGGTGGAACAGATCATGCACCAGGTAAGTACCAGATCCCCTGGTTTGTACTCACGTCGCTCATGAAAGGTTGTTTTGCTGCGTCGCAGTTTCAGAATACTCGCATAGAGCATCCAAGCAGCGCGCCCAAGACTGAACGTTTCAGTTGGCGCAAGTTTCGCATGTTGTAGATGTGGAAACCATCGATGCTACACTGCCGCGTCACTCTGGGGGGTTGAGGGGCTAGGGGGCTCCATGTGCGTTCCCGCCGGCTGAAGCGTTATGGTGTCTCGGATGTCAATTGGACATCAAGGAAAATCGGTCATGTTCCCACTTCACTTTCCGCATACTACTTCGAAACATTACTTTACCACACGTATGTCGAGGGGGTAGCCACTAATTTGACCGTAATTTACGCTCACCCTCGCTCACCGCACCTTGGCAGTTGAACTTGTACCAGTACGGAAATACAGAATTAATCGCCATCATATGGGACAGTCACGCGCAACGGTGACCAGGCAATCAAAAGTGTTTTGGAAGACCACAATAGTTCATATCCTCTGTCCTGAACTACGATGTCACATACGTCCGAATTCATAGACTATGCATCTCGTCCTCCGGAATCCACATCCTCGCTCGACAATGTGCTCTTTCTCGATCGTCTGGACGCGTTCATGCAAAAATCGCTAAGCGACATCAAGGCCTTTGCGGAGAGGGAATCAAGGTCTTATGACGAGGTGGAATGAATCGTGTTAAACGTGATACAGACTTACCTTTGATAAGGGCCGCCGTTTCTTATACTGCTCGTGTGTGATCATCGGTACCTTTTAGATGAGACGATATGTCGCAGAATGGCACGCCAAGTCTCTGTTCTGTGCGGGAAGTGTGGAGGCTCTGACGAGTGAGGTGGCGCCCGAGGCAAAGCTCAAGCGAGGTCCATCCTGTTGTCTACAACGTGTTAACTCGTTTGATAACATGGATTTTCAGTTCGCAACATCCTCATTGAGGTATCCAAGGTGCTCGAGTCGCTGGCAGACGTCATGGGTGTCCAGTCGTTTCTACTTGCTGTGGACCCACACAACGCTCAAGACGCGGGCTTTCTTGGAGGCTCCCTCACTGGACGCGAATATTATCGTGGACTGCGAGGTGGAGGGGCCGCGGGTGCTAGTTCGTTCAAAACATACGCGCAGAAGCGGATGCCGTCACTGGGTGACAACGTTGATACGCGGGAGCCTTCTGTTCAGTCGAGTCCAGCACCTCCGACTGTACGATCAGCACGACAGGCAAAAGTGGATTTGTATGAGGCTATCCGGTCACAACTGAGGTATGTAGGTAAACTATGATCTCTGGCCGGGAATTCATGATATTACGCAGAGAGGTCAGCGGAATACGAAAGGCAGAGATGAAGTGGACGAATCCGGAGCGGCTAAGTTTATATGGCGTTCGTATGGTCGGTTGGCCCTCCGACATTCCCGCGGCGAATCCGTCCAGCTTGAAGGCGAGCCAGAATCAAAGATTGTTGGAGCTTATAGAACAGGGTGAATTGAGATTTGAAAAGACGATGGTGACTGGGTTGGAGGGACCACCGCCGTCTGATACTTCGCAGAGCACGCATGATACTGCGGAGGACTTT
This sequence comes from Podaxis pistillaris, assembly GCA_018524465.1. NCBI lineage: Eukaryota > Fungi > Basidiomycota > Agaricomycetes > Agaricales > Agaricaceae > Podaxis > Podaxis pistillaris. The sequence goes on along the minus strand of JAEUWN010000093.1, from coordinate 9,017 downwards.
TCGTGGGTGTATGATGCTGAAGGAAGTGGAGGTACTGAAGTGGGTGGGATATCTGGTACCACAACCGCAGCAAAATCTATTTCAACTGCCGCCCCATCCCATCCTCTGGGTCTTTCGCAGTATGCCATGCTGTCAAGTTCTGCGGATGTCTTGGCTGTCAACGAGAATAGCACGGGGAGCCCGTTGTCTTGGAAAGGCGACAATGATGATCTTTTGGCTGCGGAACGCCCTGAGGGTGTAGGGTTCGATGAGTATGGGTTTGTCATTGAGCCGTGGAATGATGCAGTTCAATTTGAAGAACTGGAGGGTGATGATCCTGTCGAGCCGCGGGGACGGAAACGTGCTCGAAGTACAGAGTCCGAGGATAGATAACTTAGTTGGGACTTATTCATGGTGATTGTGTGTTTGGGTTTGGCCATCTGCCCATAGACCGGAATGCTATTATTATGGCCGCGCCTGATGACCTACTGTACCTTGGGCCAGTCCTCTTCACAATCAACCATATCTCCTTTCCTCTTAATCGTCTCTTGTCATAATGTTCTCGAGCCTCTTCTCGTCAGTATCTCACAATTTATATCGTTCTACACGCGTCTGATCTTGTCGATGTCTCGTCGGAATTCTGTCTGGTGCCACTCAGCACCTCTGCGCCCACAGATCCTCAAGCTCCTAATTTCTTTCCAGTTGCAGCCGGTGCTCCAGCGAATGAACTCTTCGGAGAGCTGCAGCCTGCCGACACAGAGTGGTTGTGCGCTGGAGGATTTGTTACGGAGACGCAGGTATTCTACGTCAACACAGAGGATGGAAAGTCCGTGATGTGCCAGGTGATTCATTCGTCCGTCGGGTGAGTACAACGTCTACCAGCATCCTCGCGTCGATGTGAAGTCTGACAGTTGCTGGTTTTGGGGGTTCTGTCGACTCTCAGACTGTGGTACCCACAAATCCAGTTTACATGCAAGGTCTATGATTCAACAACGGGACAGCAGATTTGGAAGTCCATTCACGTCAACAACTTCGTTACTCCCCCACCCGGACTCGATAAACGATCCAGCAAAGCAGATGAATACTCCATCACATACAAATCTCATCCCGACAAATCAGACTTTCCTGAATCATACACCATCCGTGCCAACCTCGGCCAGGACATGCAAATCTCACTAGAGGTCAAACGCTACGGTGGTGTCCCTGGCTTCAAAGTGGGCAAAGGCCCCAAGGGTGGTTACTCGTACTTTGGTGCAGATCTACAGAAGCCCGATGGTTACGTTGTTCACCGCTTCTGGCCTCGTTTGTTCGCAGAGGGACATTTCGTGCACAACGGCAAGGCCGAGGTCATCGAAGGTCCTGGGATGTTTGTTCACGCTATTCAGGGCATGCGGCCCAATCTCGTCGCGGCATCCTGGAATTTTGCACATTTCCAGAGCTCAGCATCAGACGGCGTGTCTGCGATCCAGATGGAGTTCAAGACGATTGATCAGTATGGGAAGCGCGGAGCGGGGTCGGGCGGTGTTGTAGTGAATGTTGGTTCTCTTGTCGTCGGTAACAAGCTTGTGGCCGTTACGGCAGAGACGATCTGGCCGAAGGAAGATCCTAGTGCTGGGGAAGCAGTGGTCAAGTCCAAGGCGACGCACCTGAAGCCCGAACATGACCCTGATACTAGTTACAACAAGCCCAACGAGATTTTGTTCGAGTGGAAGGGCGTGTCGTTGATTCCCGAGGCACCGGGAGATATCACCGCCCAACAGCTGGTAGACTTGGGCAGTGTTGCGAAGCCCCGAGGATTGATCGAGAAGGTGGATGTGCTTGCCGAGATTCCTTATGTTGTGAAGATGGCAGTTAGTTACGTTGCTGGGACGAAACCTTACATCTATCAGGTTCGTCTTCTTTTTCCCCATGCTGCGCCCGAAACATAATGCCTGACAAAACGGTTCCGCAGTGGTTCAATCCTGCAACGCTCAGGATAACCGGCCCCGAAGGGCTTGCGGCTGGGCTTTCACAGGGCTTGGAGGTGAAAGGCACGCTGTACAACGAGGCTACGTTTATTTCGCTCTAGTTGGTAGTGCTGCGGTGTCTGTATCTGATATCTAGTACAATTTAAGCATGAACAAATAACCCAAATACAAACGCTGTGGTCTAAACGCTGACAGTTTCCCACGTGCTCGCTAACTTATCTCGTCCTCTTCATATTTCCGAGCCAACTCATCTTCCTTCCTCATCATGCACCATGTCGCGCGCACTTTTCAGTGCCGTGCTCCCCCATCCCCCTCGCCTTTCTCCTCGTATTCAACGCCTTGCGTCGTCCCCCGCGCGCCATACTCTCTCCACCCTTGCAACCACCCCAAGGCCGACAAGACCACCACCAGTGCTCTGTGAGATAGCACGCCGCCAGGCTCCGGCTACGTATGCATATTTCCACTCGACAAGGCGAAACCAGATTCCTCCGGGACCGCTAATACCTCTATTTGCATCAGTACTCAAGGTGCGATGCCCTGTTCTCCGCTCTACAACCCCCAGGCTGACTATATGTGCCATACATGCGCGCATTCTTGCTCTGACAGACATCCACAGCATTAGAAGTTGCTCGAACCGCCGCCCGCATCGTACTCACATTCGTTCCCCTTATATTGATCAAAAATCGTGGTTCCCGAATATGTGTCCTCAGTGGTAAGACTCGACATGGCCAACCCATAACTCCGGAAAAGCGAGAAGCTGTCCTCAAACGCATCAAGCATCGAACGTACTTTCTCAAAATTCTACTACTCGTCCCGTTCGTTTTGTTCTGGGGGACCATCATTGCCAGCTTGGAGCGGACACCCTTGACAGGGAGGTTAGTCTACTCAATTGATTGAGTCATTTCTATGACAATCTGATACGCATCATCGGTTCCTTTGTTTCCGCGATCAACAGATGGCGAATGATCATTCTCTCCCCAGAAGAAGAGAGCGAAATTGCTGCACAGCTCGCTGGCTCTGGATGGTATCGCGCTGTAGGAGCCATTCTGGCTGAAGAGGGCGTGACATCCTATGTATCATCATCAGACTGGAGGTACATCTGGGTCAGCGAGACCCTGCGCAAACTCGAACAGACAATTCCTATTCTTGCATCCGAACCGGAGCACTGTCCGGACTGGTATAGGGATAGTCCAGAGAGGGATGGGAAGCCAATGCCACCGCCTGCAGAGTTTCCTCTACTTCCAAGGTCGCGCGTCACGGAATATCTGCGATCGTTTTGCGAAAATTTGACCGAACAGAAACCCATACAGCCTGGGTCGCACGCTATTCCCGGACCTCCTTACTCTCTTCTCGTGGTAGAAAATCCCGGTGTCAAGAATGCCTTCTCTTATGGCTTCGGACCAGACGGTGGGGGTGGCATCGTTGTCTATTCAGGCTTTTTAGATGACATCTTTAGGAAGATGCCCCCAGTGTATAAACAACTCGAGCCTTCCGAATCGAAGTCGTGGTTGTCGCGAGTTTTCGGAAACCTCTTCTCCGCAACACCGCGGGCGCCTTCTCACCCCACACCTACCCCCGAACAGACAACGGAGCTCGCTGTTCTCCTCGCCCATGAGCTCTCGCACCTTATCTTGGCTCACCACCTCGAGACCTATTCATCTGGAACGGTCATTGTGCCAGGAATCTTGTCCATCATTTCGGATATTGTCCGGGTGGCGGTATTCCCTATCACAATGTTATTTGGACCATTTGTGAATGATGCTGTCGCGCAGCTGGGGAAGGTGGGCTCAGTCGAGCTAAGTAAGCTAGGGGCATATTGCACGAGCATGAAACAGGAAATCGAAGCTGACGTGGTCTCCGCTCGGTACGCTATCCCTGTCGATCATTCCCCTTTAGTCTGTATGCTGATGTTGGTGAATTTCAGACTCCTCGCGCATGCAGGCTTCGATGCGCGGGACGCTGTCAAATTCTGGGAAAATCGGGATGAAATGTCTGATTGCTCGAGTTCGCGAACATCAAGCTTGGATGGGATTGACGGGCTTTCCCGCAGCATCATGGGATCCACGCACCCTGTGAATGAGGTGCGGATTGAGAGCTTGAAGCAGGAGCTTCAACGGTGGGAGGAAGCCAAATTTATGGCTTTGGCTGATGCGAGGAAGTGACTCCGTCGCCGGCGATAGATTCCACTTACCATACGTCGAATACCACCCGCCTTTCCTTCCCCTTGGTCATCGGAAACCATATATTGATCGGACATTGTTAAACAATGAGTCACTCTTTCGTCCTATTGTCCTTCGTATCTGTTGGCATTTATGTATATCATTACGTTTTCTTTGTGCTTTCTAGCAATTACAGTAGCCTACAACCCTCACTACTTCTCCCACCACCACTCATCATATTACCCTACTCAGCTTCCGACTCGGGCCCTAGGAAATCCTCCCGGTATTTTCCATTGATGTACTGAACACTGGGTATACACTTGAGGATGGCCTTGTTCACGAAGTCCATGGGACCTACCCAGCTACCTGAGTAGAAGATTCGCCACGACAATGATAAGGTTTTTAAACGCCATTCTTCAAGAGGCAATCCTTGAACTTCTCCGATGAACTGATCGCGAATCCGTAGCAGGACGAAGGCATCTTCGGAAATCATGAAAGGGGGATTCCATGGTGGTAATCGTGTAATATCTGCGTATAACCGCTCATACTCGAGTGAAAGTGTTTCGAGATTTGGAAGGCGGGTGGAGAGGGCGGTGAAAACGAGGGAAGTGAGATAACTCAGTGAGAGCTCCAAGGTCTGCATTTGAGGTGTCCCGATGGAATTGATGAGAGTATGAAATTCGGATATGGAGAGAACACGTCCGACAAGGGATAACGATGTGAGGGTTTGGGTGTGTTGACCGATATATCTCACGAGATCTCTGAAATCCTTGAGCAAGTTCATCCAGACACCTAGGAAATACAACCGTAACACCTTCAACTTGGGGAGGTGAACGTCGAAAGGTGCTTGGGTGTAATTATCTTCCGGCAATTCGGCTGTTGGCCAACCTGTCTCAGTCATAAGCGTCCAATCCAACGCTTCCAAAGTGGAGGTATGGAGAAGTAGGAATCCCTGCAGGCTTTGTGCATGGGCATTCCGGTCGTTTATGTTTTCTTTGAGTTGGAATTCACGGAGGTGGGGGAGGTGACCGATGGAGGTGTAGAATGCTTTGTGGTTTGTTGAGAACCATGATGAAATGCCGAGACACTTGAGAGTATCTGCGTGTCGACGGATGAAAGGCGCAACTAACGAGTGGATAATGGATAAGTCGTTCGCTCGTTGATGTTCCTGGATACTAAGTTTCAGGACTTCAAGTCGGGGAAGCCGGAAAGCGTCTAATCCCTGCGGGAAGAGTATTGGGAATACGTCGAAAGTTATTTGGAGCGATAGGCTGCTGATAGTGGAGCCGAAGGTTGACCAGCCTGCTGCGAGTGTACGGGTGAGATTGTCAACTATATGAGATTGGTAGAAGGGGGAGTAAGGGCCGGGATCGGAGAGCCAGACAACTGTGAGGCTTGTCAGTTGGTCCAGAGAAGTGATGAGAGTTCTGGCTCTTTCGACTTGGTGATGGAATTCGCGGACTTTGCGCTTCTGGGAAGGATGGAACAGAGAGTGAAGGCGGGAAGTGAGACTACCAAGGGCCTTGACCCGCGGAGAGCGTTTCTTGGGCTCATCGCAGACTGCTACCAATGTCAATTCGCGGGCATATTTCGCCAAGGCAGGTGTCTCTCTATCCACCCGTGACAGCCCAGCAAGAATGAGTCCAAAACCGTACACGTATAAACCAGTTACTCACAGCATCCTAGCACACGTTCCAGTGTCGACGCTTTTCAGAAGTCCATCCTGCTCACGAAGGAGAACTTTGCGATACCGCAAGGACATGGCGATATAGAAAAAGGCACGATTGACAGAATATAGCTTGCGTAGATGATCATCGAGGAGAAACTGGAAGATGTGGAGCCATATTTCAAAGGGAAGACTTGAGCCCGAGCTTGTGGACTCTTGGGCCATTGTCCTCTGCTAGTGCCAAATGACTTAGTTGTCGTTTTTGGGATGGTCCGGTGGGCGACAAATGTGGCCAAGGTGGCCGAGAAGCAAATACGGCACACGAACAAACTCCCAGGGATTGATAAACCGATACAGTAGCTGACGCGAGGGAACCCAGTCACCAGTACTAGATTCCACTTAGAGCCATTTAGCACTAGCCGCTTTTCTCTACTTCTTCTCCTCCCTGCTTATCGGAAATTGTGCACTTTCAGACGTCTTTAAGCAATGGTCGCTCATTTGTTCTATTGCCCGTCGGATCTGTCGACATTTACGTATATCACTGCGTTCTCTTTGTGCTTTCCAGTAATTAGCCTGCAACCCTCGTTGCCTCTCACCACCACCACTCATCATCGACGCATCATGACTCTCCCTCCTCGGCTTCGGACCCCGGCTAGGAAATCCTCCCGGTGCATTCCATTGATGTATTGAATGCGGGGCATGCATCTGAGAACGGCTTTGTTCACGAAATCTCTGGGACCTGCCCAGACACCTGCATAGTAGGCCCGATACTCCAGATGTAGTTCCCTCAAGCGCCAGTCTTTGAAGTAGCCTCTGGAAGATAGCTCTTGGACCTCCCTGATGAACTGATCGCGAATCCGCAATAAGTCAGAGACATTATCAAAAGCCGCGAACGCAGCATCATCATCTATGTACTCCACTGCGAATAATCTCCTATACTGGAGTAAAAGCGTTTCAAGATTTGGAAGGCTGGAAGAAAGGGCAGCAAAAGTGTGACCGAGGAGGAAACTCAACCAGAGTTCAAGTGTTCGTAGTTGAGGCGTCGCGATAGTATCTAGAAGGGTATGAAAATCAGATACGGATGTGGGACATCCGCAGAGGGATAGCGAAGTGAGGGTTTGGGTATGTCGGCCAATATATTCCACCAGATCCTGAAAACCATCGAGCATGTGCATCCACATACCCACGAAATACAACCGTAACTCCCTCAACTTTGGAAGATGGACGTCAAAGGGTGCTTGGGTGTAGACGCCTTGTGGCAGCACCTCAGGCGGCCAGTATGAGCTTGTCAAGAGCGTCCACTTGAGTGCTTCCAAAGTGTCGACATGGAGGAGTAAGAACTGTCGGAGGGCGTGAGCATGGGCGTTCCGGTCAAGAACGTTTTCACCCAGTTCGAGCACACGGAGAAGAGGGAGGTGGCCAATGGAGGTGTAGAATGCTATGTGGTCTGTTGAGAACCACGATGAAATACCAAGGGATCTGAGGGTGCCTGCATGCCGACGGATGAAAGGTGCAACTAGCGAGTGGATGACAGATGAGCCTTCCATCCGTCGGTACCCCTGGATATTGAGTAACAGGACTTCGAGCCGGGGCAGCTGGAATGTACTTAATTCCTGAGGGAAGAGTGTTGGAAATACGTCAAGGGTTACGCTGAGCGATAGGGTGTGAATGGTGGAGCTGAAACTCGGCCAACCAGTTGCGAGTATACTAGTGAGGCTGTCGATTATCTGTGCTTGATAAAAAGGTGTGTGAGGGTCAGCACGGGAGTGCCAGACGATCTCGAGGTTCGTCAGTTGATCCAGAGAAGCGACAATGGTTTTCGCTCTTTTGACTTGGCGTTGGAATCCGCGAATTTTGAGTCTCTGGAAAGGGTGGAGTAAGGTGTGAAGGCCAGAAGCGAATTTACCAAGGGCTTTGACCCTTGGCCAGTGTTCCTCGGTTTCGTTGCAAACTGCTACAAATGACAACTGTCGGACATGATTCGCCAAAGAGGGTGTCTTTCTAGCCAGTGATAATAGCCCGACAACACAGCTAAGTCCAAATCGTCCAATGTGCATAACCCGGCCACTCACAATATTCTAGCGCACGTCCCAGTATCAACACTCTTGAGGAGCTCATTCAGCATGCAGAGTTGTACACGACGGTACCGCAGTGACATGGCGATGTAGAAGAAGGCACGGTTGACAGCGTACAGTTGGCGGAGGTGATCGTCGGAAAGGAACTTGGAAACGTGAAGCCATATTTCAAAGGGGATACTTGAGCTCAAGGTTGTAGACTGGTGGGCCATGGTCCCTTGCTGGTGCCAAATAGCTGTGGTTTGAGATGGTGAGATGGACGATATATCGATGATAGGTGTGGTTAAGGAGGTCGCCGAGAAGCACTAACTTAATGCTGTGTGATGGAAGCTGTTTAGCACCACACGCTTTTCTCTCCGCCTTGGTCATCGGAAATCATATATTTTTACACACCACTAGATTTTCAAAGACCATCGAGTATGTGCATCCACGTGTTCATGAAGTACAACAGTAAGTTCCCCAGCCTCGGAGGATGAACCTCAAAGTGTGCTTGTGTGTAGATCTTTTTTGGCAACACTCACGGCAGCCAGCGCGAAGTTGTCAAGAGTGCCCTCTCAATACTTCTAAAGTGTAGACATGGTGGAGTAAAAGTTGTCGGAGGGCTTGCGCATGGGCATTCCGATCATCAATGTTTTCGTCGAGTTGAACCCAGAGCGGTATGAGGGGTACTGTATCCAATGGAGGTGTCAAACGCGTTGTGGTCTGTCGAGAACCACGCAATACCAAGGAATCTAAGGGCCTCCGCGTGCCGACGGATGAAAGGTACGGCGAGTGAGTGAATGAGAGACCAGCCTTGCATCTGTCGGCTTCTCAGGACTCCAAGCGGGGCAGCTGAAACATTCTATGGTCACCCGAGACCGAGGACCGTTTCGGTGGCCGCATTTTTGTCACATAAACCAAAGACTTACTTCAAAAAGTTACGGGAGGTCAGAAATTAGAATGTGTTCCTCATGTCCCAAGTAATATTAGAAGCCAAAACAAGTATGTAGAAAGATCTTCGCAATTCATTGAAATGCCAGGGCTACCGAAACGGAAGATGACCATAGTACTAAGAATACGTTGGGGATTACGTTGACCAATTAATACATACAGTAGCGAGCAAAAGTATTGCACGCCGGTCACGTGACACACATTCCGTTCTCTACTCGTCGTGAATCCACCTTTAATTAAT